>JBBPTT010000024.1:0-47054 GCA_038094175.1 Boletellus aff. lepidospora
AGGTACGTTCATCTTTTTCGGTTATCTCCAGCTCCACTGCCTTCGGGGTTCCATCGCACGCCTTGCTGCGGTCATATAGTTCCCATCGCTAAATATATTACACGCTGCCTCCTATCATTGACCGGGGATTTCTCGTGGCGCATTCATATTTGGCTAACGGATCTTTCAGCATTCACCTCTTATGGCGCCTTCTGGATGTCTTATGCTGCGATCCTGATCCCCGGGACCGGTGTAATTTCTGCGTACAGCACTCAGGCCGACTTTGAGCAAGCAGTCGGCATTTATCTGGTGACATGGTTCATCTTGACCTTTATGTTCCTGTGAGTCTTGGGCAGTTGGTCGGGAGACGGTCGCTGACTTGTCTTGGTAGCATTGGTTCCCTTCGCCGTAATATTGCTCTCATCTCCCTGTTCTCCTTCCTCTGCATCACCTTCCTTCTCCTTGCTATTGGTGCATGGTCTGGGAAAGACGTGGTGAACAAGGCTGGTGGCGCGTTTGGCATTGTGACGGCCTGGATCGCGTACTACGCTGGTCTCAGTGACCTGCTGGTCCAGCATGAGAGCTTGTTCACTCTCCCTTTGGGCAAGATAGAGCTGGAGAACGTGCTGTAGATTCTTCGGTTGCTGTGTGGAGGAGGAAATGTATGGGGTGTGGTACTTATAATTTGCCGGCCATTTTCTCCTACGAGTGGAGGCTAAAGTACGATTACCCAGATTATTCCCATTTAAAAGCGTTACCCGTGCCAGTCCTTTGGATTCCCATTGTCTCGATATATCTTGTTCAGTTGTTGGTAGTATCTGAACAAGGGACGGTTACAGTTGCTGGTCACTTGTTTGCCTGCGCCAAGTACTTGGGCGAACGGTTGGTGCCACATAGTGGTGTGGGTGTTGATATCATTTGCGGAGATGAAGGTTGCCATGGTCCTGCAGTGCTGTTTATCCTGATCCTTGTGCCATGAAACTACGATGAGTGTGTGAAGATGTTTCTGAGTGCGCGTTGTGTCCGCATGGCCCATGTCCCTCGGACCATCCGAGACGGGCCAATCAGGCAACCCGAGCGGGGCAGAAACGAGATGGTGGCGCTGGCTTATCTCTGCCTCCAGAGTTCGAGCCGCCATCGCCAGTGCAGCAGCCTTGTGTCTAAGTAGCCGGTGCGTGTTGGTCGGCCAAGCGTCTCGTGGCGAGCGCGGTGCTCATTCACAGCGAGGTAGAACACGCGTCGCCGCCCAAGCGATGCGACCCTCCGTTTGTGACGCAAAAAGTCTGTATCTGCGCTGCAACACGCCCATCCCTCGTGCCCGGGCGTGGTCGAACGGCCGTAGTGCACAAGCGTACACTCGAGGTTGAGTCCATCGCCAGGCAGGACCGGCACAGACCGAAACTCCGCTGGTCTTCCTTTTGCGCGCGCTTGTGCTGATCGTCCAAACGAGTTCATTCGAGTGTATCATTTCCTTCCCTTTGTTGCCATCATGTCCTCCAACCTGCCCATCGCCCATAGCGATATAACCGCACCAACGCCACAGAACACCCCCTTGAATCAAGCACCGATTGCACAGGGCTTGTCGCGTCCGACCGTCCCCGACATCTCTGAAGATAATGAACAAGAAGACGAACCCGAGGGTGCCCTCCCACCCGGTGCCCAGTCTGCAATGCTCGGTTTGGTTCAAAATCGTCTCTCTGATCTCGTCGGAAAAAGCTCTGGATACATCGAAAGCCTACCAGACGACGTCAAAAAGAGCATCGAGGCCTTGAAGGGTGTTCAGGTCAAGCAAAACGAGCTACAGTATCAGTACAAACGCGAATGTTTGGAGCTCGAAAAGAAAGTACGCGATCCTCCCTCTTTCTATTCGCGATCGAGCCGCTCAATCGTCCCGCCAGTACCTTGAACTTCAGAAGCCTCTTTATGAGCGACGAAACGCAATCATCTCCGGCTCATCGGCGCCAACGGCAGAGGAGGTTGATGCTGGCGTAAAGGCATCCCTCAAGGATGATCCGGACTACACGCCACTCGCCAAGGATCCTCCCACAGGCCCTGCCGCAATCCCCGAGTTCTGGCTTACGGCTCTCCGCAACCACGTTGGCGTTTCGGATCTCATCACCGAACGCGACGCCAGTGCTCTCAAACACCTCGTTGATATCCGTCTCTCTTATCTCTCCAGCGAGGATCCCAAACCCGGTTTCAAGATCACCTTCTATTTCAGCCCCAACGACTACTTTGAGAACGATGTCCTCGACAAGACGTACCTCTACCAGGAGGAAGTGGGATACGCCGGCGATTTCGTTTACGACCGTGCGATCGGTACGGAGATCAAGTGGAAGGAGGACAAGGATCTGACCAAGGAATTCGAGATCAAAAAACAGCGGAACAAAAGTCGAGTCCTTTTTCACGACTCGGTTCAAAAAGACGTACTGACGACGTGATCGGCCAGACACGAACCGAACTCGCCTGGTGCGCAAGGCAAAACCGACCGACTCCTTCTTCAACTTCTTTTCTCCCCCCGCACCGCCCTCGGATGATGATGACATTGACGAGGAGGATCTTGAGGAACTCGAAGAAAAGCTAGAGATGGATTACCAGATCGGTGAAGATATAAAGGAGAAGGTGAGGATGCTTCCTGCGACCCTGTATTACCTGCAGAGCTGACATGACAACAGGTCATTCCTCGTGCCATTGACTACTTCACCGGCAAAGCCCTCGAGTACGACCTGCTGGATGACGACGACGACTTCGACGAGCTCGACGAGGATGACGACGACCAATTCGATGACGATGTACGAATCTCCCCGTGCGATGCTTGACCCCCAGACCTCAGCACCCCTTCTTTTTTCAGGACTTTGACTCTGACAATGAGCCTCCTGCAAGAAGACGTGGACCTCCCAAGGGTCGCGGGGGCACCAGCGCTGGCACTGTGAATCCTGAAGAATGCAAAAACCAGTAGATGGTGATTCGACCTCTTTTTGGTAGCCGCAATACCACCATTACAGCATGTGTGTCTGCGCGCTCGCGCCATTCATCTTTCTCTTTTTTGTTCAAGTAAACTCATCTCCTTGTATTGCTCCAAAAATCCCTCGCTTTCCTGCGCTTCTTCCTCTTCACATGCACGCCGTCGGGTCTCTTTTTTTTCTCCTCTTGCACCATCTTCTTCGACTAGTGGATTTGTTACTGCGTTACGTATCCATCGATTTGCGTGTGCGTGTGTGCTCTTATACGTCGTGTAGATTGACTTGTCGAACTACTTAGCCCCCGTCTTTATTAGCTTAATGGATCCTTGGTGTGCCGGTCTCGACGGCCTGTGGCAATTGTTGCCAACAGATTGTCCTAGTCCAACGTCGGCGCGCCTCAGGCTAGTAGCACTGTGCTTCGTGTTGCGTACATCATATGGCTTGGAACGGCACTCCCATGATTCGGGGTCCCGTCACGTAGTGTCGCTTCGCGTATTATTCGACCCCACGCCAATACCCTCCGGCTCAAGTTGGTCCACTTAACGTGGAACTGAGGTGCGTGCTAGCGACATGCGGCCGGATTCCATTGAAACCACCCTTGACGAACCCACTTGGTCGCGTCGACGATGCCCGCGTAACACGTTGCGGATCATATTGACCTGATGCCCCCCGGCACGCCCGGCGCGGAGCGACAGCACTGCGCGTCGGCGTTCATGCATGCATTCATCGTCATCATTTCCGACCATGAAGCACGCAAACGCGTTCTAAACCTAAACGTGTGCTTTTCGCGTGTCTCACGCCAGCGTGGTGTAGGCAGTGCCCCCTCCTCCCCCCTCCCTCTACGGGCAGGATCTGTCGTTCCAGCTGGACGAAAAGGCTTCTTGTTCGACGTCCTTTCGGATCTCGATCGCGCGCGACTGACAGAGCTATGGACCCGTCAACGTCGACAGCCAGAATGAGAAGGACGCTCACGGTGGCCTTGGTCTTGCCATGGTGGACGAGCGAGAGAGATAGCCTGTCTGTCGTCGGGAACGCTCTTTCGGCGCTTTCGATCATATTCTTCCGTGCGTTCAATCTGAGATGAGATGATCAGGCTTTCGCGAGTCCATGCCGGGTCGAAAACTGTGCGCACGATGCGAGGACTGATATTGCATACACTACGTGCCTGTTTCAGCAAACCACCAGTCCGGCGAGGAAAACCGAACTCACGTTTGCTTTGTACTTGCAGGAAGGCTGTAAAGGCCATGAGAGGGAGTGTGAGGTACTAGACTACGTTGAGGTTGTGAACGGCAAGGGACCGAAGATGAGACTAACCGTGACGATGACGAGAATAGAAAAAATTCTTTGAACGCTTTAGAGCCGAGTTTACAAGGCAGGGACTAGCACTGGGACTCACGATGTCAACGCCCCGGTATTAATCGTGTAGAGAAGTAACGTATTAACGACGTGATTCGTCCTAGTAACTGTAAGCATTGTTTCAACCGTCTCAAGCACCCATAAAAGTCACCTTCTTGTCCCGTTACGTTGCGTATAGAGATAATAACAAAGGGTCATCGCAATAAGACTGTCTGCAGATGCGGCCAAGGTCCATCCTGCGACCATGGTTGGCTTTGTAAATGGGGTCAAAACGTGAGTTGCGCAACACCAGCGGCACAATTGACCCACATGAATCTTGGTGAAAAACTCCTGGAATTCGCCGCCCTTGAAACTTTCGGCGCGTCAACAAATTTCAAGCGAGCTTTTACCCAGCTTGTCCCTACCCTAGTGTGGCGTTCTGAATTCCGAGACCTAATAAGAGTAAGGGCCAAGAGTGCGAAGGGGGGTAATGAGATAGCACCTGTAAATGCTGTCGCCAGCACGGCCTAGCACCGTTATGTTACCTGACAGTTAAAACAGTCGGATTAACTAGGTGCCAGTGGCGTACCAGAAAGGTGCAAATCCATCTTTGCATGCTCACTCCAGGGCTTAATGATTAGAAAAACGCGTAATCTCCACAAAGGGAGGCTCACATTGCCAGATGCGCCATATAAAGAATCTGCACGATGATGTGTTAGCACCCTTCAAGCCATCGAGCACCTCGAGCTTACAAGTCTACAACCCACGCAACTAAGCACTGACTGTGGTGTCACCCATGTCCTCGAACAATGCTCTTCTATACTTACTCCAGTGATGTAGGTAGCCTGTATCAAAAGTGGCAGGTAAGCAGTGAGATTTGGAGTCCAACAGCCCAGGATCTTACCCCCATAGACCTGGCCACAACACGCTTGGTAGTGCAATAAGAACAGCCGCAGAAACACTCACCATACTTCACTATCCAGCGTCCCCGGGTCATCAAAGTGCAGGACGAGGTAGTATTCTACGAAATGGATCGAAAAAGCGGTGTGTGCGGTTTCTAAGAACCTAGAAACACCCCGATCACCAAATCAACCCGATTCGCCACCAGCTCAGCTCACGTCTCAAGTGAGGCAGAGCGAGCGTAGACACGTACCATACACACCCTACCTGTCTCCCGTTTATGTCAAGTGAGCAGAATCGCGCATGCCCGTACCAGAGTGCTACTAACTCACCAGCCACTTCAAGGCGCGCCGATCCGAGCCATAATTGCTGGCATAATGAAAGACCTGCATGCAGATTACCCCGTACAGGAGCATCGTCGCGAGCGTCCCACACAACGGGCCCTGTATGACGCCCATAACGGTAGCTGACATAGTAAGAGCCGGTCGAATGCGACAAGGGAATTGGCGAAGCGTGCTATGAAATCAGTGCCTGTTATACCCCTAGGATATCAGGGCTGTTCCCAGGCAAAGGCAATGGCGGTGAGACCAAAAACGCGCCCTCATCCAAAGATGGCAGGGACTCCCAAGGCTGGTTCCTTGAAGGCACATCGCAATCTGATGGAAGTCGGGGGTTGATCCGGCTACAGTGGGAAAGACAAGCTTAAGCGAGATGCACACATATTTCGTCAGTTGTTTGGCACCAGACATTCACCCACTCGTGTGCAAACAAAATCTCGACATGTGATGTAAATTAGGCCGAGCGCTGTTACTCAGGCAGGAGGCGGAAGCGAGCCTGTTTGCGAGAAGGTATGAACTGCAACAGGGGGTTCTCAGAGTTCCACACTGACAGATATCGTGAGAATGTAGCAAAGGTAGTAGATAATTCGATTTGATTAGGTGATAGTGTTTTAGTTCATGGAACTTGAGTTTTAAGATAGCGATTGTTTGGAGTGAAGCTGCCCGTCAATGGGAAGCTTCAGTGTGGACGTTGTACGTCGACTGAGAAAATGAAGTTCAAAAGTACTCTTATCGTGGTCTCATTTCTGACGTCACCTGCCACGCAGACGCGAAGCACCGTAACTCGGGGTGGTGCCCGCGCCGACGTTGGATAGCATCAGTTTTGATAGGCGCTTCCGTCGTCAAGGCTGCGGAGACGTCCGTTGCGCATAACTCGGGCGCGCAGGATGTACTGCCTTCCTGTGATGCCACGCTTCATGGTCGTTAAATCTCTTGCATTGGAGCGATCCGAGACATGATCTAACCTTTGGAGCCATCGGTCATCTCTAGTTTACAAGCCAATGGCCCAGCAACGAGGAGACAATCGGTCATTGTCAACTAGGTTTGGTAATAGCGCTTTCTAGTTTGACTTGCCCTAGTGATATGTTGCATGGGCGGCATCAAAGTCATGAGACTCGGGATTCAGCTGTCCGGGAATTCACCCCGTGGTCCCGGTAGTGATTTCTCAGTGTTATGATGCGGATAGTAGAGCCTGAGAAAAGGCGCTTACCGCACTTCCCAGCCGAGTGGCCCTCGGTCATCAAAGTGTAGGATGAAGTATTATTCTACGAAATGAAGCGAAATGGCGGTACGGATGCCTAATCACCGAGTCGACGTCAGCACATCACCGGCTTCTCCGGCTATAGCACGGCAAAGTCGAGCGAGCAGCGTGCACTCTACTCCGCATATTCCTGTTTCTTCGACTGAGCAAATTTGCGTATGCCCGTACCGAAGCTCCTTCAACTCACCGACCACTTCAAGGCGCGACAACATTCGCTTGGCAGAATGAAAGACTTGAATATGCAAATCACCGTCGTTGTGAACGTCTGCATAACAAATCCCACGTGACGATGACCGTCGTGAACGAGCATGCGCTCTTTCGTGGTTGGAACTCGCAGTCCACGAGGCGAAGAAAAGTATAACAACTATCCAATAAATTCCTCGATTTACTACCAGGTAGTGGGCCTACTGGTGGCTTGCGTTGCAGCAAAACATCATGGGGAGAGCACGCACTCATATCCAGCGACCGGGAGTGGACCAAAGAGATAGCAAGCGCTTTCCCGGTGGGTAAACATGGAAGTGATTGCAAGCGTGCGCGCGTTTATTCCCAACGTCACACCTTTCAATGAGTGTCACGTGATGGTCGGCGGACTTAGGTGCATTCGGTCGATAGGAACAAACTCGGTGCCATCAAAGCCGCCGTGCGAGCCACTGGGCTGAACGTCGTGGATGTAACCATCAAAGATAGTCCAGGTGACCACGGCCACGGTGGCGGACAGTGAATGGAGCAACGATTGCATCCAGACAACGTTCGTCGTTCGAAACCGGGCCGGACTTCCAGTGGACGGACCTCCAGGTCATGTCGTTTCGAACTTTGAGTCGTCGCGCTGCCGTGGATGGCTGGTGCTATACCATTTCCGGCTAACTGGTGGTACGGGTCTTCGGACCGTAGTGGCGGGAGTCTAGCTTGGACCCATCCTACTTACGCGAACATTAAGCGCAGTTTACCTCCAGCAGAAGCTGCATAGCCCAATGTGAGAACTCGTGACCTGGAGATTTTTGCAGTGGACGGAACGCAGAGTACGATTTGCTTCACCAAAGAAAAACATTCACGAAGTTCAAACGTTCACATACAATATCTGGGTGCCACAATCTTAGGCTCTACCCTTACGCGGTGGCTGGGATAGGCACCTCGGCCTGGGGAGTGAGCCTCACAGCATGCCTCCTCCTCTCCACTGGATCGAAATCAGCCACTGCAGAGTGGACCGTGACACGGTTGTCCTGCAAAGAGCCCAATTTCATGAGACGAGACAGAACAAACCAATGCAGACATGGCAAACATACCCAGACGACAACCGTGCCGGCTTTGTACCGCGCACGGATCTGAAAGTCGGCACCCTTACTGATGTGGTCATACAAAAACTTGAGGAGGTACTCGGACTCTTCGGGCTTGAACCCGACGATATGACGCGTGAAGCCGGGGTTGACATAGAGCGCCTTCTCCCCCGTCACAGGATGAACGCGAACGAGCGGGTGCTGTGAAATTTTCTTTGGTATTCTGCGATGGTACTGTGCAAAGGATGGGGTCACGAACCTCGGTCACTATGGGCTCACGGCGAACGGGGCCACCGCAGCGACGAGAGTTCTCGGCTTGTTCGTGGGCGCTGTGTACAGCCCGGAGACCCTCGAGGCGCTTTCTGAACTCGAGGGAGAGGCGATTGTACGCTTCGACTTGTGAAGCGAAGAGTGTGTCACCGCCAATGAGGGGCTAGGGGTTTGGGTCAGGGTTAATGCGACATCGTCTGAGAGATTAACTACCTGGTCAAGGATGAAGAGGAACGTAGTTCCCGCAGGTTGCTTCTCGTAAGACTATGTCAGGGATTAAACGTGTGTTAGAAACTGAGACGTGACGTGCAACTTACGACGTCGGAGTGCCAGTGTGTCTGATTGATACGATCTCCCGGAAGGACTTGCCTCAGGCGATCAGAGTTGGCATCGCGGTATACTAGCACTTGTCGATCATATACTCAGCTAAAAGAAAGGAGTGACTCACTGACGTGAAACTCGGGATAACCCTTTACGTTTCCAGACGTTGGATGTAACTGAATGCGCCCGAAACGTCTGAGCTTTCTTGTCAGATGTATGCTAAATGAGCCAATCTCCAAAAACGTTACTTGACCAATTCAATCTGCCTCTCGGGGCCGATGTCTTTGAAGTCTTGGTCCCTGAAGATAAGCACTTTGCGTTCAGCAGCGTAGAGCGCGAGCTCGTCAAGGCCTTCCTCGCTGAGCTGTGAGAGTTGAACACCCTGGACTTCGGTTCCAAGGTAGGGGCTAAGATGCTCAAGCTTCGCGTCGGGGGTGAGGAGATGGGGCTTCGCGCGGTCAGCTTTGAGACCAGGGTCGATATGCTCTGCTCAAAACTCTCAGTCACTACTGCGCAGAGGAGGGAGGAGGGGCAGACCATAGACTTGGGTAGGAGGCCATTTCTCACCCCCTTCAACATACGGGAGGTAGAGGTAGTAAGGATAAGAGGGGCCATTCTCGTCGGAGGTCAATTGATGAGTATCGTCGGATGATATAGCGAACTCACATCTTGTTTTTCGGTGGAGTTTAACTTGGGTTGTTCTAGTTCGTTATTCGCTTTGGTGACTTGAGGAGCCAAATCAGCAACGGAGGGCGCCATTGTGAAATACCGTTTGTAATGTGGTTGTAATGGTGGGGTTCAGCGCGTGCACATCTTTTCACCTTTTATACAGGCCAAAGGATCTGCATATGGAGGTAATGTGATAGATAGCTGAGCATGCAATTTGAGCGCCCAATGGCTCAAGTCGAGCATCACACAAAGTGGCGCAATCCTGGTGATCATTTTTGGGTGGCTTGGAGCTCATGTGGCCTGCAGGCGACACATGACGTCTGAGGGGCACTAGATGACGTGACTTGATAAAGCGGGCGCTGGCATATCGCACCAAAGGCCCGTTCGTCGGGGTGTCTGACGAACATGTGACAACCGAACCATGCGCAGGCATGCATGACAACATTAATCAGCGTAGTTGCGGGAACGTTTGAAACGATTCGGCAGTTGCTTACCACCCTTGTCCGGTGTCCTCCGCAGCATCGTTGCTCCTGCTGCAATATATACTTGAACTTTGTAATTCGGAGTTGGGGGCGAGGGCAAGGCAGAGACCAGTTTTTCCATCAATGCTATCAGCATGTTTAGCAGCGTACTCCGCGTCTGTCAGTGAATGGTTGCATGAAAAGGGAGCTGAGCTGGTGACATTGCATCTAGCAAGTCGGGCATGTATCCTTGCGGGGTTGACGAGGTTCAATGACAAAAGATCATTGTTAGTCCCTACACATATGGCGACGAGTTCGAAAGAAAGCTTTAATTCTGTGAGGAGCAACCAGAGAACCGATCTACGGGAGATGGAATGGAACTGCTACTGCTTGGCAACGCGAGCTCTCGCGGATAAAGGTATCTTGGATCTCTCTACCGCTTGAATGGCAAGTTCACCGTTCGCGACGATCGTTTGTGTCAGCTTGAGGTCAGTAAATAGATCCTTGGTCAAGATGGTCCAGCCGGCGTAGGGGGGAATTCGTTGAACATTGTGCTGAAGGCGTGTTGGATATCAAGTCAGTCACCCAGCCCAAACTCACAGTTGCTATGTCCCTTTTGGGAGGGGTTGAAAGGGGTCATATTTCCTTTTTAAGAGATGTTCGGCAGTTCCCGAAATGAGCAAAGAGCGCGGTCGCGTCTGCCTCTGCCAGACGATCACAACCATCTGGCACCGTCGCCAGCAACTGGGGGACGCCATGGCCGCGCGAACAGTCTCAGAGCTCGCAAACTGGGACGGTCGTCTCGACCAGCATCGGAAAAACTCGACATGGCGTCCGTCGTTGAGCATCGGTCGCGATTCGTATCATACTCCTTTCGGCGCCGAGACATCACAATCCTCTGCCAGGCTCCCTAGTCGAACGCGCGCAGAAAAGTCTCCTTTACGTTCTGAGGCAGAGGCATGCACTCCCCTTGTCTCTCCATCCTTGCTGCTCGCTCACCTTGATCGCCTCCGTTGGCAGCATGGCTCTTGGGCAAGCCCATCCACAAACGCGCGACTTGCCCGTCGCGTTGATACCACTTCAAAACACTCGTACAATATGCACCGTTATCATAGTCACCCTTCCATCTCGGCAAGTCCTCTTTCCTTCTCGTCCTGTAGACTCTTCACGATTCGTACAGCGCCCCCCCCCAAGAACATCATTATCGTCCCAACCCACCTTGTCAATGTCGTCCCACCATTCCCCCAACCCATCTGTATCCACCTCCAATTCCAGTAAATCTCGGCTTCCCTTGTCACTCGAACATACTGCATCGTTGAATCCCGCATCTGCGGTGGAATCAGACGTAATAGACCTCACCCTTGAATATACCGAAGACGATATTTCGATCAGTGACATAACAGTCAGTGTTTGGCTCTCGCCCGATCAAATTCGACTAATTGATAATCGTGTGCTGATAGCCTTTCAATACGAAGCGTTTCAGCCACGAGCCTGCTCTTCGCACTTCTCGTCGTCGATCCCTGTCCTCCGGAAGTAGTTCCCCAATACTCCTGGAACAATCCCTTTTCACCCCCCCTCCGCCCCCTAAGAGACGTATTCGACTATTCATCGATCATGTAGAGGCACCATCCTTCCCCGGTGGATTGACCAAGGCGGATTATCAGCCAGTGTTTGACCACCGTTCTACGATGCCATCGCCAGAGCCCACTATCCCGAACGAGCCTGGGGCCTCCCTCGCAGAATGCTCGATCACGACAAAGCGTACCCTCCCACTTCACAAACGGAAGGGAAAAGAACGTGAATATGATGTCGCCTCTGATCGCGAAAAGTACAAGCAGCGGGTTGTTCCAAAGGGGGTTGACCTGACCCCCAACGACCTGCTAGACGCGTCTTATAAGCCCACGGAGATTCCCCTCAACGAGGATGATGCTTACCCCCCACTCACTGCTTTGGACCTCGCCACCAATACACGTTTTCAGTTCACTCACGCGTGGCGAGCGCACGCATCACGGCTCCGGGAAGCTGAACTTGATTGGACATTCAAGTTTGGGCTACTCGGGAAAGCATCCATTTGGGCTCAATCTGTGGGTGCCACATCACCCCGGTTGCTCGGGACCACCAGTTATGTCGCAACCGAGCAACTAAGGTCTTGGGAATTGGTGCCTCTGGGGAAGAGTTCGGAGCATGTTTTAGATGAACTAGCTCGCGCGGCGGAGAGCTGCACCGTCAGGAAAGAGCCCAACAACTTGCTGCTGCCGGTGGATGCCCTTCCAGTTCCAAGTGTGGCGATCAACCCGGGATCTTCTAACTCGACGTTAACCCAAACATCAACATCATTGACCGTCGACATGCAGCATGACGTGAACGAGTACTTTGATGTGTTGAACGACTCTCCGAGCAGGCTTGTTCCTCCTCGACAACAGCCCATCCCAACAGATACCTCCCGGCGTCATCTACTTCAACTTGCGGGGCGCACCGAGATGAGCACAATGGAACTAGGGCTCCCATCCTTGGGCTTCGGTACTCCGCTGGCAAATACAAGCGGCCACGAATGTTTCTTGGGAGTGCCTCCAAGCCCCACTGCAGCGGACATGGAACCAACCACAATACCTGTGCCTACTCCCGATTCTCCTTTTGAACGTGTAAGCCACATCACGGCCTCTCCAGGCAATGCATTTGCTGCAGGTGTTTCTCCTGCAGATATTTGGATGTTTGAACAAGGAGAACGCCTCCCGCACGACAACTTGCCCATCAGCAATGATGTCTCACCCACTTCTCTCGGCACCATCAATCCCTCCTTACTCGGCCCGGAGCAACCTCAAACAATGCCACGGGAACACAATCACACCACTCATAAACGGCGAAAATTACCAAAGCCGGTCATCTACGTTCGTCGGCCAGTTGATCCCTCGACCCTGCCTTTGGTATCTGGTAAACGCCCGGTGCAGATCAAATACCGCGACTCGGGTGGCTCTCCCACGACGCCTTCCAATCAGGCAATGCTGAGTGAGGGATCATCAAACCCGGTGGCAAACCCGATCGAATCACTTACAAGTGATCTGGATGATCCCCTGCCAACGAAGAGACGCTTAGCACCTTCGTATGACCCACATGAAGCTCGTGTCGCTTCCGAGTCTGATTCCGATTGCATCCCTGACATCTCGAGCTCAACCTCGAAACCAAAACTCAAGGTTAAACTCAAACTCAACCGGCCAAGCGTCAGAGACAAGGGATCGGACGACGAGCGCCAACGTGCGAAAGCTGAGGCCACTCCGGCAATGTCATTTTGCCATCAGTGTCGGAATACAACGGTCCGACCCAAAATGTTGTGTTCTAACACAATCGAGGGCCGCGTATGTGGAAAGCGGTTCTGCAACCGATGCATTCTTTACCGGTTGGTTCCTTCTAATACATTCATCTTTGGTCGTTTTCTCACTCAGTCTCCATTTCGCGCCGCTTTCATGTTTCGATCTGATCGTGGGGTATGATGTTAGATACCCCGACGTCACCTTTGATGAACATAGTGCAGGATTCTTGTGCCCCGTGTGCACGAATACATGCAACTGTTCACACTGTTCGAGGAGCAGGGGCGAAGAATTCGTGTCGATGAGACTGGGGGGGCTTGCAGCATCGATATTTAAATCCAAGATAACATTCGTGCGGGACGCCGGTGAAACGCTTCACCGATCCGAGCGATCGGACTTGGCGGCGCGACAGAACGCAAGCAAGACACCCATGGCCAAGTCGGGCGGGCCGCCGATACAACCCCAGTTCTGGGCGCACGTGTACGGGATGGAAGGAGATCGCGTTGGGAGTGCATTCATGACATCTGAGCACATGGAACGTCTCCGCGCTGGCCCTTCCGTGTCCTCCTTGAATGCACTTCGAGAGGCACAGGCACAGCCGTCGAAAAAGGTACGAAAGCCAGCACAGAAAAAGAAGAAACCGAGGGGACCGAGGGTGTTTATCGGACAACCGCTCGCTTCGTGGAAGGTCCATGCGGCGCGCGATCTGGAGCCAAGTGCGGATGTGGACGTGCAGGGCAAGGGCAAAGGGAGGGCGGGGACTCGGTGGTACATTGGGAATCCCGGGGTGCTGCACGAGCCATACGGGCGCATGCCTAGATCGTGGCTTGGGACGAGTCCACCGCCGTCATCGCGCTGTTCGACGCCGGGTGGCGGGAGCTTGACGGCGCTGTCCGAGGCGGAGGCGGACGACTGGCCGCAGCCCGAGGTGGGAGAGTGCTGCGAGTGGGTACCGGGCGTGGCCGTTGTCCCGCGGCGTTCGACCGATCCAACCGATCCTGGATCCTGCAGTACGCTACTCGGGGAGGGACAAGCAAACTCGAGCGCGGGTGCGGAGGCGCCGCCGCCAGCGACGACCAGTGCTGTGAACGGGGGCTCGGAGCGAGGGTCGGCGCTGTCCGAACAAGACTTGGCGAGGGCGATCAGCGCTGCGTTGGCTGCGCTCAGCGTCGACCCGCCTTGTTGACGTGTCGTGTCGACGTTACATGGCGCCCCCGACGTTTTCAAAGTACTTATACGCTCAAATATATAATGTCTTGTGTATAGTTCGGCTTTTTTGCACGAATTGAAAATGAAAAAAGGGAGAAGAAGATAGAGGACCCCAGGAGGGAATCGACCGTGTGTCAGTTGGGAAAAGGCGAGTGACGTGGGCTCTCTGGACACTAGTACTTCGGGCACACGCGCCGTGGGATCCATCACACGAAGGTGTTCGTGGGGTCGATGGGCTGTGCGTATGTATACTTTGAAATAGGGCACGTCATTTTCGGAGAATTCACAATGTTATAACAAGTCGATGGTATAGCCGGGTAGTTACTACATCTAGAGTTGAAAGGCCGTTCGTGAATGATACGTCGCGGAACGCATACAAGGAGAAAAGTGACGCACGAGCCACATCCAAAGTGCCTCCAACTTGTTCTTGGGTGGGGGATCATCGAACCTGTTCATCCACATCGTTGAGATCGAGAAAGAAAAGGTGAGAGGGGTGCGGATGAAGACGCACGTCATGGCATCAAATTCAGCCACGTTGGTGACAAAGTCCATCTCGTCCAACTTGATGATCCGCGACCGCATGATGAGCTTCGCGCCCAGGTAGAGCACGGGGAAGGACATGATGGGAAGATAGTTAGTCACGAAGGTGGCGGTGGACCAGTTGCCTTTGAGGAACACGGGCCATGCGCTGAACTGTCGGGGCGGGCGGTCGTGGTGACGTCAGTAGAGCCCCAAACAAACAAGAGCAAGGAAGCAAAGGAATGGAGAAGAACGTACAAAGAGCACGAGCCCCGACGCAATCAAACTGTACCACGCTGCAAATGGTTGCACACGAGGCGCGAACGGAAGTGTGCGCCTGTCGATACCCTGGGCTTTCATCCCGTAGTAGAAGCGGAGGTATGTCAGTCCAATCCCGAACCAGGAGATCAGGCCTGAAGTGGCGGAGAAGCTGGAGAGCCAGGTGAACACGACGCCGGAGCCGGAGCCGAGCGTCATATATGAAAGGAGCGCAAAGCAAGAGCAGACAAAAACGGAGACGTAAGGGAGGCCACCGGGCATTGTACGAAGAAATATTTTTGGGGCACTTCCAATGACAGCGAGACCGTCTAAAGTACGTGTAAGTGATGTACACGGTCACCGAAAAGAGTGGCTCCATACACAAGCTACGTGACGCGAGATAGAGGTCGCTTGAACCAGCGGACCAGGCAGAGGTCAAAAGGGCAGCATTGATGATCTATGAAAAAGCTTGCATGCGAGAAGGCTGAATTCTCTGATCACCAACGTACCGAGGGCAGGACCTTGATACCAGCTGCGTTGAATGCAATGACGAATGGGGAAGCGGATGCATTATTGGAGTTAAGGTCAAGCAACGGGTTGTTGGAAGGGACAAGTAGGCCGATAATAAACACGCCACCAACATAGAAGATGATGATACGGAAGAAAACCCTCTTGATTGCCTTTGGGACATTGCGACGGGGATTCTTGGCTTCGGCAGCCGCTATCTGTTGATGAGTCAAGTGGGGAAGTAAAATAATGTGAGGAGAAAACGAACTGCTACTGTCTCAGTGCCGAGGAATGAGAAAACAGCTTGGATGGCGACGCTGCAGGTGCCGAGAAAGTGGCCTTTTGCGCCAGTAAACCCATAAAAGTCTACAAATGGACCCGGATCTTTCCAATATCGGAACCCGATGCGATCATGATTTGGACCACCGCCTAAATCGACAACAATGCCCAGAATAATAATCCCTACCATTGTGATGACTTTTATGGAGCTAGAAAGGTGTCTGTGAGCAAGGAGACGGCAGGCTGACGCTGGGATTTACCTGAACCAGAACTCGGATTCTCCGTATGCACCTAAAGTGAACTGTGAAGAAACGAAGAAAGGGATACAAAGGAAAATCTCACCGACACCAAGGACATTGATGCCGATCGCGACGACCAAGCAGACGGTGATGTATACGCCAGGGCTAGTATGTGAGTCCCAGAAACTGACGATCGTTGCCGCGGCAGACAATTCCGCTAGAGGAGATTTAGTATATTAGAGTTTTCGTGTTGGGAACACAGACCAGGCAGGGTGACCTAGAAAATGTGAGCTAGGGAACTAGAGTTTAGGCTAGAGTAAACGTACTATCCATCCATAGCAATAATTCCAACCCGTCGCGAAAGCATAAGCAGGATCAAGGAACCGCTCAGCGTGTTTGATAAAACCACCGGGGACAGGTAAAAATGCAGTAATTTCTCCAAGAGAAAGCTACGAGATCTCGTGAGCGCGTCCGGAGTTGATTAGAATAGCAACAGACCATGGTAGCAAGGCATATCGTTCCGACGAAAGTGTAACCTAGGAGGATGCCGAGGGGACCACCCTGCTTGAGAGAAGTTGCCGTCCCCAGAAAGAGACCGGTCCCAATGGCGCTAGAAATACTAAAGGGAAAGAGTTGAAATAGCGGAGGCGGAACAAGCCTGGAAGAGGTGTACCTGATCATGGCGACATGACGGTTCTTGAGCTTGCGATGGAGGGTGTCCTGAACCCCAGGAGAGGTGACCTGGTCCTCGATGGATTTGGCGTCGACATCATAGGACAACTTGTTCGCCTCCACTGCATCGGACGCCATGACGAATGAACGGAGAAAACGGGGTGTGTGAAAGCGCAGAGGTGAGGCATAAGTAGTTGCTGACAAGCCCTATCAGGGGGGACACGTAAATGCCGATAAGGATAGCCTGGGCGGAGCGAGGTCGGGTGCAATCGCACATGGAAGATTACACTTGTACCTTTTTTTTCGCAAGGTCAGGCTGGAGACTAACTCTTTCCGACCATTCCACATGCCGTCCCCGCTCGGTAGTTGCCGCGGTGCTTGTTCAGTGCTAGTGGAGTTTTCGTCCGGGTCCCGTGTTTACCGACCAACTTGGTCCGACCCGTCTGGACCGGTTCTGACTACCCTCCGGCCTGCTGAGCCCGGGTTGCATTAACCGGAGACGTTTGTACTCGGAACAAAGAGCAGCCTATTTTCCTGGAAAAAGTCAGCGGAACAACTTCAAGGCGGGCGCTGCAGTATTGATTGATGATGCAGACGGTCATAGGTTTCATTATCACGTGCCGCCCTGTAGCTTGGCATCGCAGGTCCACTCGATGGCGCGATGCGACTTGTGCTCAGCTGAGATGTCATGCGCTCCTCGACCCAATCGCGAAACAGCCGATGAGAACAAGCCACGAAAGTTCTTTTGACGCGCTCTCACTTGTCATGCTGGCTCGGACCTGACGCTGATATTAGATAGCATGGTGTGCTCAGTCTCACGCCAACATCACTAAAGCCTGGTTACCCGGCGGTATATTTGACTGTTGCAATGCTATGTCAGTCCGAATATTTGGATATGCTCTGCTCCTCCGTCGGAGCTATTTATAAGGCGTGCATAATATACTTGATCTATCAACATGCAATCATGTTTTGGTGCAGCTGAAATCATCCAACTTATTTTGGATGGTGCTAGTAAATTTATAAGGTAGACTTCGCTCAGATCCAGCAAACGATCGCGTGACAAAGGCCCGATTTGCGTGATAACGGACTCAAAAATCAAAGGATAATGCAACTACGCACATTATTAAAATTGGCCGGCAATCAGCTGTGCGGAACTAGACGGTCGAATTTTCATTGCTTTTAGTTTCTCCCTAAGATGTCAGGAGCAGGAGGAGATGATTTTTTTGTAGTTATGGAGGTTATGCATTGCATAGCCGAATGTTCGATAATCCCCGCCAGCGCCATTGCTAAGCCCCCCGTGTCACACCTTTGTCACGGACCCTGAGGTTTGCTGGATCTGAGTGAGGTCTACCTTAAGTAACTTGTAGGTATGTACATGAGCATGGGCAAGCAGTGCAATGCACATTCTATGTCATTCCCAGCCAAGGATGCCGTTCTATAGTAAATGACTGCAAGGGTTGGTGGATAGGCAGTGCTGGATTTGCCAATTTTTGGGAATTTATAGGTTCGTTCCGAGACATGATTGCAAAATTTAGTTTTCGGTGACGCAAAGCAAGACGTGGAGAGGCTTTGGGAGTCCTCGTGCTCGGAGTCGTCAGTGGGTGGTCTCAGACGCTCTCAGCAGACCTGCCAGCTGCTCACGCGAATTTGGGGCCCCGTGCTCGGCAGCATGGATCCGATGCCAACCAAGGTTTTTGCCGACGCGACCGACGCCAACAGCACGCTGACCCCACATTGTAGCATAAAACGACGTGACTACTCTCTTTTGTGTCTTTTCTTGCAGCCGCAATGTCCTCCAGCGCCCCCTCCCTCTTGAGCGACGTCGACGCTTACTTGTTTGACGTGTTTGGGACCACCCTCGACTGGTACAACACCATCAGGCGACAAGTCGCTCACAAAAGCGATGGCGCATTCGATAAAGGTTCGTTCTGAGGACCTGTCGCTGCCCGAGAAAGCACTCACCAGCTCATCCCCCCAAAAAACCGGTAGACCAGGATGCGATCGACTTTGCGCGCGAGTGGCGACAAGGGTATTATGATCACATGCAAGTCCCGAGTCCCCGTCAACCCGGGTAGGGACGCGCACTCACAACCACTTCCTAGTGCCAGCATCTTCGCGGGCGGCGAAGGCAGTCTCAACGTCGATGTCGTCCATCGCCAGGTATGCGACCCCCTTTACGTCCCTTCGCTGACCGTGATGATCCTACGATGCCTAGATCCTTGATCGCATGCTTCAGTCGGCGCGCTGGTCCCACCTTGCTACTGTCTGGGATGATGCCGCACGGACCGACTTGGTATACGCATGGCATGATCTGGACGGCAAGCCGCTCCCGTCGCCACGTCACTTCTGTTCCTGACATGATTGTGCATGACAGCGTACGAGGACACCGTCCCGGGGCTCACCGCGCTGCGCGAGTCTGGACTCGTGATCGCCCTATCGAACGGGAACTATAGGCTGCTCGTGGACATGGTGAGAGCCAAGTCGTTTCGTCGGCGGGAAACGGAGTGCCCTGAATGAACGCTATGCGCAGGCAAAGAACAAGCAGTTGCCGTGGCACGGAATACTGTCCGCAGAGTTATTTGGGGCGTATAAGCCGTACGTCGGATGCAACGCATTCTGATAAACGTGCACTGAGATGGCGAATGGCTGGATAGCATGGCGAAAGCCTACACTTCTGCATCGTACCACCTTTCCATCCCGCCCGATCGCGTTGCGATGGTCGCCGCACACCAGTGGGATCTCGCTGGAGCAGAACAGGCGGGACTCAAGACCATCTATGTCCCTCGCCCTGCAGAGGATACCGAGGAGATCAGGAAAAACATGCGCAGCAAGGAGGAAGGTGGATCTGTGGACTTGGTGGTCAAGGACTTCAGGGAACTGGCCTCGCTCGCGGCCGAAGCGAAGAAATCGGGAACGCGAAGCTCCCTATAATTAATCAAACTCGCCCCGTTGTGTACTATCAAAAGTTATCAAACACGTGATTTGGTTTTGAGACTCGAGGAGCCGTTCACTCATTGAGTGGGGATGCCACAAATCAAGCACAGCAAGCAGCGCCCATGGTCGAAACTTGTCATCTTTATCAACCGAGTACGCTTATGAATGTGGATGCCGTGGGTTTCAGCTCTGGCAGAACCTTGGCAAAGGATAATATCCTGTGCCCGGGGAGCCTCATGACATACCAGCGCGGAGCACCTCACTCGCCGGATATCGGGTAAGAGAAAGAATGAAACGATCTCGGGGGGACGTGGCCAAAAACGACATTAACTTCATGCACGCTTGAAACGATCTAGGGCCGAGGGTTTCTTGGGTTCTATCTCTCCCTTTTCGATTGCTTTCGCCACCCGTCTCTCTTCCCGTTGCTTCTCCAACTTGGCACGAATAGCAACCTGGCACCAGATACACGTCAGAGTGGATTTAACAAGGGGTAAACAAAGAGAACGGTCCTCGTACGAACCGCGGTAGGGTCGATGACATTCTTGCGCTGTTTCCTCAAATAACTGCAAATAATTTTTTTTGATCCCATCCGACATGTGAGCGTGCGTTGCCTGGTCGACAGGGAGACAAGCGTTTGACGCACCGTTTCAGACTCTTTCCTTTGCCGCGCATCTTCCGCTTCTCGCGCTCTGGTCTGGACTGCTTCGTACCACGATCGTCATTGTCGCCCTCGGCATTCACGTCGATGTCGAGTTCCGTTTCGTCCGCTTTGCCCTGCACACGTAGCCGTTCCAGGCGTGGAAGACGCGCAAACGGCACATCGTGCTTGTCGTGCACCGCCGTCGTCAGCTTCGTGGGCTGCTCCAACGATCCCACAAAGTCTGGATCCAGCGCGATCATGTCCGGTTGAATCTGCGCAACGAGTCAGGAGAAAATGGCGAGCAGCCCACATACGGGAGGCGGACCTTGTCCAAGAGACCCTTGACCTCCCGTTCCTGTCTCCTCTTCTTGTCTTCAAACGGGTCGGCCTCGGTGCTGTCAAAGTTGGGCTCCCCTGACCCGGGCACGAGCAACGTAGAGACACCAGCGTTGTGCCCGACCGCAAGGACATCCTGGAACGGACAGAACCGCACCGACGTCAGCGGTCGGTGTGGTATCGGGTGCGTGAGGTACAACGGCGGGGCCACTTTGGCAGCGAACGCGGTCTGTATCGACGGCTTCGTGTACACCTGTGATGAACACATGAGGGGTCACAGCTTCTCGTTTCGTTTCTTACGGAGGGGGAACGAACGGGCGCACGTTGACACTCCCACCCGTGGCGACCGCCAACGCGCCTTTGCTACTCCATTCGAGCTCGGCGCCCCCTCCCCTCGTCGTCCATTCTCTCACAGCACCTTTCCAGTTTCGACAGTCCCACACTTTGACAGTGCCGTCTGCGCCGGAAGAGGCCAGGTAGCGTCCGCCAGTACTTGGATCGACGCTGAGACCAACGACGGGGCCGAGATGAGCGAGGAGCTGAACGGCGGGATGAGGGAGGTTCGGTGTCCACAACGACACGACGCCGTTTTGATGACCGAGATGGATGACGGCGTTGTGTCGGTTTTGAGTCATGGTCCGGCAAGCGCCCGCTTTCGTCCGGTGTTCTGCGATGAGCGCGCCCGTGGTCGTGTCTTGGTATTTTAGATACCCCGGGTTGCCCTGTTCAGGACGTCAGAAGAGGAAGCCAATACCGTCCACCAAAGTACTCACGACGCTCACGAGCAGCCAGTGATAGGGGAGAAATTCGAGTCTTGTCGGCTCGATGTGCGATTTCAGTCTGTGCAGCTCGACGCCGTTTCGGTCGTAGATGAACGCATATTTTTTCTGGGCGACCGCGAAATACGACTGGTCCTGTAGGAACCTGGGGTGCGTCGCTGAGCACAAGGGCCGTGCCATCACGACGAAATCACGTACGTGATGTCCCGACACGTCTCCTGCAACTGCAGCTCTGCGTGGATCGCGCCGGTCTGCCAGTCAAACGTGGCGACGTGCCCGGCGCTGCCCACGATGGCCAGGTGCCGCCCGTTCTTCGAGTACCGCGCGCGGTACGGCCCCCCGTCGAGCTTCCACTCCTGCCGCCCCTTGCCGGCCTCCTGGCCCGCGCCCCGCACGATCTCCTCCTGGCTCACCCGCCACGTCCGCTCCATCGCGTTCTCCGCCCGCACCACCCCGACGTCGTCCCCGGTCAAGAGCATCTCCGCGTCCTGCAGAAGCGCCTTGGTCCGCGCCGCATGCGCCGCCTGGCGATCCAGCTCGGCCCGCAGCTTGAGATCCTTGATGTGCCGGTGTGTCGTCGCCCCCGTCGTCGTCGTCGCCGTCGTCGGGCGCAGCGATCGCGGCAAGGCCGTGTTGTGCACGACAGACGCCAATGTCCGGTCGTGGGGGGTGCGCCGAGTGTCCGATGACGGCCCACCCGCCGTTTTGCTGCCTTGTGTTCCGTTATGCCTGGCCTTGCCATTGGACCTTTTCTTCCCCGTCAAGGGTTGTATCGCGTTCGCTTTTGCGAAGAGCGAGTCCATTTCTTTTTTTCGGCCCGACGCGCGAGCTGGCAGTGGCGGTTGGTTGTTTGGCAAAGGCTTTAGAAATAAACAACATCGCGACCACGGAACACCAGACGCCCTACGACTCGTTATCATTGTCCCTCGCCCATTGGTCCATCTGCTCTTGAAGGCCAGTCCGTTCGTCCGTACATGATTTTATGTGTGCAACAACATCCTGCACCGCCAACAAACTTGGGAGGGCATAAGACCGGCAAACGCAAGACCTAGGTAGGAATAAGTAAGGAGGGTAAGGTCACAGCTATGTAAATTATATGGCATCGTGCAGGTTGAAAATGTCCACCTTGAAGGAAAAGGCCTCGACAGACATGGTATACAAAAGAATGGAAAATGTGTCCGCATCACAGTCCTCCCAAAAGGACGAAAAGAAAAGAAAAGGTTGGGGAGAGGGAAAAAAAAAGGATGCAATCCGTATGCATGGTTCTACTCTACAGCCGTTGTCCGGAACTGCTTCTCCCGACTGCCTCCGAGTTATAAGGGTCGTAAGCGGCTTGCCCGTCAAAGTCGTCTCTATAAGACGATTGAAGGCTGGCGGTGCTCGTGTTCCATGCCATGCTTGGATTATCCTGCTGCAGTGGCACGAATGCACTCGAGTTTGAATTCCTTGGCTCGTCTGCACGTCGGCTCAGGGAAGTAGCACCACCTGCGGTAAAGCCGGCACCAGTCGCACCCATGGCATACGCGGCCGACGGGTGTTGACGACTCGTAGCACGCCGACGCCGTGCAGCAACGATACCAATGAGAGCACCGATAGCACCAATGGCAGCAATCGCACCAATCACAGCACCGACGATGACACCGGTGTTGGAGGACGAATCGTCATCAGTTTTGCTGCTGCCGCCGTTGCCTTTGGCGACATCGTTTTGAACGCTCGGCGGAAGGTCACTGACGGAACCAACGGGTTGTGTCCCTATCTCACCATTGCCGACGGTCACCAGAGTGCCATTACTTGGGATTCCGTTGACGACAACGAACAAGAGGCAAGGGCCAGGGGTGAGGAGGTTTGGGTTGGGAGGGACTTGAGCGACATGCAGGAGATACGAGCCATCGCTGTTGACGGTATAGGTATTGTTCAGTTGCAGGAAGCGCTGGCCCATGTTCATGGCATGGGTACTGAAGCCACCGCGGGTAAGAACAACTGTGGTATTGGAAGCTGCACCGTTTGCCGAGCCAGAGTAGGAATTGGAAGGAACAGTGATGTTGAAGTATGAGCCACCGTAACTAAGAGTGGAGGGCATCCCGGTGGGTTTCGGACGGACAGTGGCGCTGAAATAGGGTGGGTAGAAGATCTCGGCTGTGTAAGTGGTAGGGAAAACAGTGGTGAGGTTGACGTCGATGTTGGGATTAGAACCAGCAATGAGGACAGAGGCATCAGGGAGAAGGATTGCAGTAGAGTGGTACAAACGAGCGATGTTGGATGTTCCAAGGCCAGCATTCGACCAGCGGCTGCCGCTTGGCATATTGGGGTTGTAGATAGCAGGAGTAAAAACAGGCCCGGCGGCCAAGGATTCGCCATTAGGCATGAGGTTAAAGGATGGCGTCTGGCCTGTCGCCTGGGCATATCCAGCAGTACCGTTACGAGCACCATTTACGACGAGCAGGGTGCCGTCTGGCAGGGCGATGAACTGACCCATGGTGCGACCTTCGAGCATATCGTCATCTTGCACGTACTTGGGAGCCGAGCCATCTTGAGGTTCGGGTGTAAGGCGCTGGCAGTTGGCGGAGGCAGGGTATGTCCATGTGTTGTAATTGGGGTACGAGTAATTTCCCCAATATTCGTCAGGCATATCGGAGCCACCACAGAAGATGACGGTTGGAGTCCAGTTGTTGGCAGGTGTGAGCGGCAACATGGCGACGGCACCGGATGCAGGGTACACGCGTACGACGTTACCAGGCATGCCAGGGAGAGGTGTTTCCTCGTTGGTATCAGGATCCCAGAGGACTAGATGGGGTAGACTGGTCAGACGAGTCGGACGAATGGCAAGGTGACGCACTGGTAGAGATGTTGGCTTGGATGAGCATCTTTCCAGATGGCATGAGGTATGTGTGGGCGTAGGAGTTGAGACCCGAGGTCGTTCCCATGAAGTTCATGACGCTAGCGTTGGCCTTTGAGGGGAAGAATTCGTAAGTAGGTTCGGCAGCTCCTCCTTCGTACAGCGGGTCGGTGTTGGGAGTGTTGCGGTTCACGTAGCCACCGTTGACGAAACCACCTATGATAGCCACGGTGCCATCCCCAAGTGCTTCTGCGGCTGAATACCAGCGTCTCTTCTGCATGGACAGAATGGTGGCATTATCGAACCACTGACACTGGGGAGAAGTGAAATCTTGGCTGTCGGAACATGGATTGAGAATGCGGATGGATTTGGTGCCGTCGTAATCTTGGTAGGTGGTGTCGAATGAACCCGATCCTACGGTGCCGGTGGCTCCACCAGGGCCAACAGCCGTATTGCCACCAAAGGTAACGTACGAGCCGTTGGGAAGATGCATTCCGGAAGCACAGAAAGTGTTCGTGTAGACGTCCATGAGTTCGGTCTCGTGGGTGTTAATGTCCCTATGAATGATTGGGGATGGGGAAAAAACAATGAAAAAACGAATGGCAGACCATGCGGCACCCCAGGCAGGATGGCCATTGATATGGGCAGCGTTGCCCTCCACCTTGTCTAGGATGTACACCTTGTCCGTGTTTCCGAGGAACATCTAGGATGGAAATGTGAATGGAGAGGCGAAGATGGAAGAAAGGGACGAACCATCATTGCGCTGACCTGAGTGTTGCCTGCTTGCACGATCTGGCCGGCCTTCTGAGCGGCGACGAGCGCTGCCAGCCCCAAGGCAAGCCAGGGAGAGGAGGCGAACATGACGACGGTGAGCAAAGGGTTAACGAGCGTGTGGGTTGGGTCTCAACCAGGTCGCTGGCCGGTCGGCGTCCTCGAAATGGACATCGGCCAAACAAGCAGCGGACCCCGGACCCCTCCTAGTTCTGCCCATCTCAGGATGTTTTGCACTCGACGTGGCTTCGAATTCTCCGTCGATCCTCGCTGCCGTTCCCGACGTCCTCGAACAAGCGGTTCGTCGGCTCCTGCTTTGAGTTGAGTCTCCGTGCGCAGGGCGCTGCTGTTCCCCTCCGCTTGGGGTCCTCGCGTGCCCTGGAAAAACTCGTATCTGAGCCTGAACTCGTGCACAGCCGAGGGCTGCCCCTCCTGAAATTAAGCTCTTCCGTCCATATGGCACCGGCAAACCGCCGTACGTACAGACCAGCCAGGTCTATCGACGCGACGACTGACTCGCCGGAAGGGTCGTACCACGTCTGACGCATTCTTTGCAACGAAAATTCACGTGGGACGACCTCTGGCTCGGACAGGACAGTAGTCAACTGTTGTACACGTTCAAAGGCAGACACCGATCGACACGAGACTCGACCTGTCATGTACACTGGACCCAGGCAAACACGATAGCACGTACGAGAGTAAAGTGGTGTGGGCCTGTACAAAAAGGATAAAGGGAAGCAAGGAAAAGGACGGATTCACGCCGCTAACGATGGAGCTCCGCCCCATAGTGTCTCATAAAGCAGAACCATGAGACAGATATGAAACTGAATTCCTTCCTCAGCGACGCCCTTTGTGCCTCCGTTGAGCCGACACGCTGCGTGCAGGGTTGAGAATGTGACGGAGGAGATGGCGTAGCAGCCCCCCCGCATACGCATTCTCGCTGGGAAAATACTTTCCGGTCAGTATCGTGTACTGGCTCAGCTCGAGCTCGGAGCCGAACACGCGCACACCTTCGCCCGTGGTGTGCGTATCGACGAGGTCGACGAGATTGACGTGCGTCATCCCGACGGCCTAAGGAGAGAGTATCAGTGTCTGGCGGGGGTCGACCAGCACAACAGTAGCGTTGGCAGGGCAAAGAAAGGCGAGTAAAGCACTCGCCTCTCGACAAGCTCCCAGGGTCTCAGGAATCGGTTGGATGCGGATAACGTTGCACAGGCTTTGCCAGCCAGCAAGGCTGTCCTTGTCAGTGCCATAGAGGTTATTAAATTGCTGAACGAGGGCGTCCTTGAAAGCTTCATGGGCTAGCCTTCTTTCTTCGTCCCCTCGGTCCCAGCCGAATTTGTCACAGAGACGGTAGAACTCGAGCGAGGCCGACTTGGAGGCGTCGTACTTGAATCTCGGAGAGTACTTTGCGAAAAACTCGCTCAGGAGGGACGGCTCGACGTGGAGCTTCTTGGCATGGTTCTGGCAGTGGGTGGCTAGGATCAGGATTCTGGGGACTGATCTGGACAGTGCTCGCCTGGCTGCCATCAGATGACTGTTGAGACGACTGACCCAGAGGCTTCTTGGCGTGGTTCTGGCAGTGAGTGGCTAGGATCAGGACTCTAGGGGCCGATCTGGACAGTGCTCGCCTGGCTCCCCCCCGATGACTGTTGAGACGACTGGCCCGGAGGCTTCTTGGCGTGGTTCTGGCAGTGAGTGGCTAGGATCAGAATCCCAGGGACCGATCTGAACAGTGCTCGCCTGGCTCTTCCCAGACGACTGTTGAGGCGACTGGCCCTGGCGTTTCTTGGCGCGTTTCTGGCAGGTGTTAGTTGGCTTGGGAGCGTGGAACAGACCTGGGCTCGCCTGGCTTTTCGTGGTCAGCATCGCGCTGTGGTGGTGACTGCGGGCGATAAGATGGACGGTTCGCACGGCCCCTCTCTCACACTCGCTGTGATCGTTATGGGCCTTCTCGCTCCGATCAACTTCCCCAAGTGGCTCAGCGAAAATGCACACCTGCTCAAGCCGCCCGTGAACAACTTTTGTCTGTACCGGGAAAAGGACTTTGTCGTGATGGCCATCGGCGGGCCAAACGAACGCAACGACTACCACCTCAACGAGACCGAGGTCCACAGGCCCCTTTTCTCTCTGCATCCACCGCTCACGCGCGCACACAGGAATGGTTTTACCAGTACAAGGGTGGGATGCTGCTCAAGGTCGTCGACGGGGAGACGTTCAGGGACATACGCATCGAGGAGGGCGAGATGTTTCTATTGCCTGGTGGGGCACAGCCGCGTTCGTCCCACATACCGTTCTCACCTGTCTGGACAGCGAACACGCCGCACAATCCTGTCAGGTTTGCGGACACGATCGGCATCGTCATCGAAACCGCCCGCCCGCCAGAGTCGCTTGGTGAGCTGTGAACCCACACCGCCGCTCGTTGCTGACGGTGACCCCAGATTCCCTGCAATGGTACTGCCGCGAGCGGGTGCACACCAGCCCGACGATCATTCACAAGGAGAGCTTCCATGTCACCGACCTTGGCACGCAGCTCAAGCCGGTGATCGAGCGTTGGCAGAGCAGCGAGGCACTGAGGACGTGCAAAGCGTGCGGCGCGGTTGCGCCTCCCAAGTAGATCCATGCGCAGTTGGCTGTTGCGGGGCTTGAATAAAAGACTGACTCGACCGTCGAGCGTGCACGATGGCCCGCATACCCGTTCCGCGATGCCACCACATGCAGGAGCTCCCCGAGGCAGCGTCCGCACGGGCTCGCGTCCAAGAGCTGCTGGCCCAGGGAGACCAGTCTGCCCTCGAGACAGAGCGCCAGACGAGCCCGCTCTCCAAACACCTCCTGCACGGGCTCGCATACACCACCGGCTCCGCACTCGGCGCAGACCCGCCCGCCCGCCAAGACTGCCTCGCTGCGTTCACGGTCGCAACGACGAGCTCTGGTCTCACGGCGGGCGGAAAGGCGTGGACGAAGCACGCACACAGATCGGGCGGTGCGGACGCGGGGGGCGGCGACTGTCGCGTGGGGTGGTGGGGCGGACAGCCCAAGGGCCCGGTCGCGTCGATCAACGCGCGGGCGGTGGTCCTGTTCGAGAGGGTGATGGACAGCGCGACGTGGCGGAACCTGCACTGGCTACCCCACCGGGTGCTCGTGTACGAGACCAGGGTCGAGGAAGGGTATGGGATGCGGTGGGCGCAGGACTGGGGCTGGTTGGGCGATGCTCCGCTCGAGGGCGGCGACGCTGTGGGTGGGCCGTCGCCGTGGGCGTTTCGCGGGTTTGTGGAGCCAATGATGGAGAACGGGCACGAGGTCGGATGGAGACACTGAACAAGTGGCAGTTGCTGTACGGATGTGTGACCCAACCTGCGCCGGTTTCTCCTCGACCACCGCCAGCGCTGCGATCGAACACATGTCGGACGGACAGCGCAACGCCGGCCGCTACGCCCACGCAAAGGCCATCCTCGGCCCAGAGCTCGTCGCCCGTCTCGCGCACACAAGAGTCTTGCTGGTCGGAGCAGGCGGCATCGGATGTGAACTGCGTCAGTCCTTTGCTCTCTGCCGCCCACCGCGCCCGCTCATCCTCTTTGCATCGCAGTCAAGAACGTCGTCTTGACCGGCTTTGGCTGCATCACCCTCCTCGACCTCGACACCATAGACCTCTCCAACCTCAACCGTCAGTTTCTCTTCCGGAAAAAGGACGTCAAACAGAGCAAGGCCACGGTGCGTTCTTCCCCCACGACACGCACCTCCACCTGCCTCGAGCGCCGCGTGCTCAATGACCGGATGTGCCCGTCGTGTGTCCCCAGGTGGCAGCACAGACCGCCGGCGCCTTCAACCCCAACGTACACATTCAGCCGATCCACGCCAACATCAAGGAACCCCAGTTCGACATCGCGTGGTTCCAGTCGTTCGACATCGTCCTCAACGCGCTCGACAACCTCGGTGAGTCGCTCCCACCCCGTCCCTCCCCCACACCCACGTGACGACAGTCCTACAGACGCGCGCCGGCACGTGAACAAGATGTGCATGGCGGCGGGGGTCCCCCTCGTCGAGTCGGGCACGGCGGGATACCTCGGTCAAGTGCAGCCGCTGCTCAAGGTGCGTCCCGTTCGCCCGACGCGTCCCTTTCCCCACGTCGGACTCGTTCTCTTTCAGGACCGCACGGAATGTTTCGACTGTATACCCAAGGCGACCCCCAAGTCGTTCCCCGTGTGCACGATCCGGTCGACGCCTTCGCAACCGATCCACTGTATCGTCTGGGCCAAGAGCTATCTGCTGCCGTGAGCCGGACGCTGTAGACGGTCGATGCCATGCTTGAACTCATCTGGCGCTGACATAGGCAACTGTTTGGAGAGGACGAGGACGGCGTGGCCGAGCTCGACGAGGCGGAGAAGCAGGGCGAAAACGGTGCGCGCCGTCTTGTTGGCATCCGTTGGCCGACGGTTGCTCACGCGCGTGCGTACAAAGCACAAGAGATTGCGGCACTACGAAAGGAGGCGTTGGCGTACAAGGCTGTTCGAGGTGCGCTGCGCTCGCCAGAGACGACGGACGACGCCGCCAAGGCCGTGTTTACAAAGGTTCGTTTCTCGTCGCGAGGGGCGTGCGCACTGGTACCGCGGGTTGACGCGTACAAGGTGTTCCATGCGGACATCAAGAGCCTGTTGTCCATGGAGGACATGTGGCGTTCGAGAGAAAGGCCGACGCCGCTCGACTTTGACGCCATCGTGAACGGTAGCTTTGTGGTGAGAGAACCGACCAGGACCCTGACGTCGCCTTCCAACGCCAAGAAACAAGCGAATGGCCATGCGAACGGGGATGCCAGCACCAGGTCGACGTCCTCGTCGAACGGGAATGGTGGATTAAAAGACCAGCGTGCGCTGACTCTTCAAGACAACCTCGCGCTCTTCGTGTCAAGGTGCGCTCTCTCATCATTTCTCGAGCGCGTCTCACTGTCTACACACTGCCCAGCACGAATCGGTTGGCCTCGCGCGTACGGGCTGGGGAAGAGACGATCCCCTTTGACAAGGACGATGACGACACGCTCGATTTCGTCACTGCTGCGTCGAATCTCCGTTCTGCGGCCTATTACATTGAACGGAGGACACGGTGGCAGGTCAAAGGTGTGACTCAAAAACGCTTATCAATGTTACGTTCCAGATGACGACAGGCATGACGTAGAGATGGCGGGGAACATCATTCCTGCCATCGCGACGACAAACGCGATCATATCAGGGCTCATCGTCTTGCAGGCGTTGCACCTCCTGCGCAAGTCGTACGCGTCACTCAAGAGCGTGCACGTGCAGTTCAAGCCGGCCGTTCCGCTCAGCACCGTCAATCTCTGTCCTCCGAACCCCAAGTGCGGCGTATGTAGGGACACGTACGCGACGGTCCGGTGCGACCCGTCACGGGTGACGCTCCGGGAGCTGGTGGACGGGATCCTTGGGGATGGACAGGGCGAAGGGAGCGGGACGGGTCCGCGGGAGGTGAGCGTGTACGAGGACAAGCGGGTGTTGAGCGATCCGGACTGGGACGACAACGACGCTCGGACGCTCGAGAGCCTCGGCGTGACGCGGGGCAAATTCGTGACGATCGTGGACGAGGACGGCGAGTGGGGCACTGTTGCCGTCGGCCTGTGCGAGCTTGCGTGAGTGGTCCGTTTTACGTGTGGGTGCAGCTGGACGACGGTCTTGCACAGACCAAACCATCCGACGGACGGGCCGGCGTTGCTGCTACCCACGCTGTTGCCGAAGCCGCCATTCCATCCGCGAACGCCGATTTCGCCTGCAAGCGCCCCGTCGCGGAAGCGGACTGCCCCGGACGACGACGACGACATTGTCGAGGCAGGACCATCGGCAAAGCGGACGCGGACGGACGGTGGGGGTGCGTCGACGACACACCTGGGGAGTCCGAGCAAGCGGCAACGGCTGGAGGAGGACGGGCTGGTGCTGTTGGGGGGTGCAGACGACGGGATGGACGACGCGGAGGTGATTGAGATTGATTGATAATTCCTGCTTTATTTTTGGGCATCGACCCCGACTTGTGCTTATGCCTGCCCGAGTGATGCCCGCAGTGGTGACTCAACGTCGACGCCGGGCTGCTGTGATGCTATAAGTTGGTGTGATGCGACCGCTGCTCCAGCATTATCGTCATGGTCTCCGTCGACGACCAGGCGTTCGTTGCGTGGCACGCTGGCGAGCAGGCCGTGCAGAAGCTCATGCGCCTTCCCGAGCGTGTCTCCATCAGCGCCATCGTCAGCAGCCTCCCCGACCAGCACCGCACGTTCCACGCCACCCGCCTGCACTACCTCCCCGTCACCACCCTCGACGAAGAGGGCCGCCCTTGGCCGTCCATCCTCTGCTCGTCCGACGGAACACCCGGCTTCGTCTCCTCCCCGTCCAACACCGCCCTGCACGTCCACGCACGCGTGTGGCCCGGCGACCCCATCTCCAGCACCCTCCGATCCTCGGGCGATGGTCCCGCACTCGCATCGGGGGTCGGACTCGATCCGAGCACGCGCCGGAGGAACAAGTTTGCGGGGCGCATCGTCCGCGCTCGTTTCGATGGCCCCGACCTGACGCTCGAACTCTCCGTCTCCCAAGCTCTGGGGTACGTCCCTCGTCCGCCTTCTTGGACCTGCCGCTGACTTGGGACTGTGCCCCAGACTCTGTCCGAAATACATCCAAACCAGGAACCTCGTGTCACTCCCGGACGCGCCAGCCCCGCGCGTCGTGCACGCACGGTGGCATCTGGCGCAGGGGGAGAGACTCCCCGACGACGTTGTCCGGTTCGTTCACCAGGCCGACACTGCCTATCTCGCCACGTCCTACGTCGCGCCACCCGAGGACGCGGACGTACACCCGTCCCGCGTGGGCACCAATCACCGTGGGGGCAGACCGGGCTTTGTGCGTGTGCGCCCCGGCGACGGGCGGACGCTCGTGCTGCCCAACTACAACGGTGCGTGCCACTCTCTCCGCCGTCGTGCCAGCGTTGATGCGTCCCCCTCAAGGCAATCGCATGATGAACTCGCTGGGAAACATCTTCGTGACGCCCCTCGCGGGCATCGTCTTTCCGTGCTTTTCCACCGGCACGGTACTCTATCTGACCGGGAACGCCGAGACGACGTTTGGCGAGGCGGCCAAGAAGCTCATGCCTCGCGTGAGCGCGTTCACGACCATCTACGTCACCGGCTTCTCGTTCGTCGAAAACGCCTTGCCCGTGCGCGAGCGACCCGACACCGTCGAGATGAGTCCGTACTCCCCGCCCGTGTGCTACCTCTCGGAGGAGACGCCGCCGGCGTCGGCATACGAGGACGTTGCGCTCACGCTCGTCAGGACGCGCGTCCACAATGACACGCTCGCGACGTTTACGTTTGCGTCGGCGCGTCCCGTGCATGTGCGTCCGAGCCAGAACGCGGTGCTGGACCTGTCCGACTTTATGCGGCGACGCGCACCCGAGCTTGGTGTCCTCTCCGATCCCGCGACGGGGGCGCTATCGGAGGAAAAAGGCAATGGCTGGGCTCATAGCGACGACTGCGTGCGCACGTGGACCGTGTCCGTCCCGCCGACGCGTGCACATCCGGCGACGTTTGGGCTGACGATCCGTGCGGTGCCGCAGGGACTGATCACCCCGGTGCTGCACCGGCTCGCGCACAAGGTCGACCCGGCCTGGCGATCCGGCGGGGCCGCGTCCGTCGACGTGTCCGCGCTCAGGGTGACTGCACGGCTGCGCGGCGTTGGGGGTACGCTGCCCGTGCCCGAGCCGATCGCGGCGTGCGATGTGGATCTCGGAGGAGGCGGACGCCGTCTGCTGTGGATCGCGGGCGGGATCGGGTTGACGCCGTTCTTGGGGCTGACGCGGCACGCCGTCGCGCTCGCACGGCAGGGGTGCGGCCTCTGGGACATCGTGCTCGCAGTGTCGACGCGCGAACCGGAGGTGATGTTGTCGCTCGTGCGCGAGGCATACGAGGGCAAGGACGGGGACGAGGACCGTGCGGAGCACGGCTGGGAGCGACCGATCGCCGGTCTGGCGTTTGCGATCCACTTGTTCACGTCGGACGATGACTGCATGCTTCCCGCGTGGGTGCCCCCGTCTGATGGCGGTCATTGTTCGGTGCCGGTTACGCTGCACAGGGCGCGGATCGACCGCGAGGGGAAGTTTTTCGGGGGCGTGGACGCGCGAGGGAGAGAGGCACACGTGTGTGGGCCGCTGCCCTTTGTGCAGAACACGATGGCGTCGCTCGAGGCTGCGGGGGTGGACCCGGAGAGCGTGCTCCGGGAGCGGTTCACGTACTGATTCAGAGACTACTGTCCACGACCGTCTCTTGCATACTCGACGGCCCCACTCCGGCGCGCTAGCTCGTGTACATGATGCAAGGCAGTCCAGTCAGCTCGCACGCACGCGTGACGAGGCGCAGTCTGCCATCAAACACTTGCCCCGAGGGGGATAAAGGCCCGTTGCATTACAAACCCGTGTAATCAGTCACTAGTCCACTGACAAATGGAGCCCGCATGACCTGTTCCTCCACGGGCTAGATAAAACGAGGGTGCAGCGGGCGCCGACTGTCTCATAAAGGCCTCTCGCCACCCTCGAACCAAACTCACGATGGCATCGTCCCAGCCAGAAGATACCTCACGCACCTACACTGTTATTGGCACCCCCTTTAGCACGTACACGCGTGCGATCACGCTCGGTCTGACGTACAAGCGCCTCGCGTTCGACCAGGTCCGTGTCGTCCCGCACTCGGACACGGCGTATGCATACCACCCATTCGGATTCCTCCCCGCGCTCATCGTGCGCGCGGGGAACGGGACAGACTCCGAGTGGAAGCTGTGCGAGAGCCAGGCGATCGTGCGGTACATCGATCGCGTCCATCCCGAGCCGAGTCTCACCCTCGAAGACGATGCGCTGCGGGGCGGCGCGCTCCCCGAGCGTGTGTGGGAGTTTGTCTCTCTCGCGGGCGCGCACGGTGCGTCCCTCTCCTCCTCACACGAGCTCACACTCACCTCGACGCCCAGGCTTCCCCGCCGTCGAAAAAGGCGTCGTCAAACCGTTCATCGCGACGATCGACGCCTCCACTGCCCCATCCGCTCCGACCACCGTCGCGGCAGCAGCGGCGGTGGCGGCCCCAGGTCTCCCCGCGCTCGAACGCTTCTTGTCGCACGTCGAGGCACGCGTGGTCCCCGCGCCGCTGGACGCATACGTGTTTGGTGCACACCACCCCACGTGGGCCGACTTTTTCCTGTATCCGCTCCTGTCAGATTTGCGTGCGATCGAGGGGCAAGTGCGTGGCGGGCTGTTGAGCGCGCGGTTGAGGGCGTGGATGGGCCGGATGGACACATTGGAAGCGGTGCAACGGACGAGGGAGGGCACGCTGGAGGCGGGCGCGCGGCCCCCCTGATCGTGCATGTCGTGGATGCCTGGCACTCGGCCGGGAGTGAGATCGGCCTCGTGGGCAACAACGCCCAGTCGACCTGTCCGTTTGTGTACGAGTTGCGCGGAAAGGAGATGTGAATGCAAAAAAAGATGCTTTGGTTGTTATTGGATCGAGAGAACCCTCCCCCCTTTTGTGGAGACGTGCCATGGCAAGTACGTGCGTACACGCTCCCGTCTGCTCGCGACGACGCCGTGACCTCAGCATACGCCTCGGGTGTGCGCAACGTTTGCGCTCGCTTCTTCGAAAGATAGTACCCCTCGAAGATCCAGACTATTGTGTAGCTGGGAGATGGCACAATGAACGCTATACCGCCAATATACTCTTTTCGAGCTCATACGAACCACATGGGTAACATCCTCTATGGGCGAGATGTCCACAAGACACGTTGGGTGGGTCGTACGAGAGACGTTTTGAAACCAGCAAGGATGGCACGCCTTGGATGGCGATTGCAAGGAGCCGTGTTTTCTTTCAGTGCGGGACGTCGCCTGCAGCCTAGCGAGGGGTCGACGGCCTGGGGGTATGGTGCACCGAGCCTTGAAGCTCGTTCGGTGTGGAAAGCCGAACACCCCAGGCCAGTCTTCTTGCTCTAAACGAAGTAGCCGGGACCGGGGGTTCTGCCGGACTCGAAGAGCTTGAAGCCTCGTGGTGCAATATTGTCGCCGGTCGGGTTGCGCTGCATGGACGGCGAAACCGGAGGGGAACATTGAAATGCCACTGCCCTCTTCTCCTTTCCCCTTTTAGCAGTGGACAATCAGTAAACTGGCACGGTAAGTCGTCTCACTCACTGAGAAACACATCGAGGGCGCTAATAATACAACGACTTGCAAAGGCGAAATACAGACCACAAGGGGGCTGTTGAAAGTCGAAGCCTTTCGATGTTGCCACTTATCCATCTGACCCCGTCGAACTCATACTTTGACTCGCCATGACTCTGGAGAGCCCTTGGAGAGCCCATAGAGGACCAAAAAAAGGGCGATATTCTTGAGTCCTCTGTGAAATCTGTGAACAGAGAGGGGTGCATCCACCCAACAATACCGACCCACCGGCGAGTTCAGTCTCAACGAGTACTTCCATCAACAGCATACCCGCCCACGCGTGCTTCACGGCCTCGACACGTTTTTGCCACCCGAGGACCGATTCCATCGGTAAGCACATGGTTGGTAGTTTAGTCGGCTCCGTGCCTATTAGTGAATTCTTCCCCAACGCCATATTCCTAGTTACCACTTAGCGGAGAACTTCCGACCGCTGTTTTCTTTTGAGAGAACCCACCTCTGGTGACGGCGAGTGAAACATGTACACGTATTTCGTAAGTGATTTTACCATTGTTCGATACTAGTTTCACCGGTGCTACTCGAGATCAGTGAGATGGCCCGATTCACTCCTCGGCTGCGCTGCGTAGACTCACATGCCCTCGGAGACAAGGACAAACGGTATTTCTTTGGTATCAACCGAACATTTTCCCTCCCAGCGCGCTGTCACATTTCAAAGCTCGATGTCATCACCGAATTCAAATGGTACGGCGTCGACGATCCATTTGCCATTCCCTCGGAATCCGGCTCGCGGGACGATACTGGTTTCGCCGGTCCCTCGGAGAACCAAAGAGACACGATTGGCCAGATCGGGGCGTATATTGTGACTTGACTTGCTTCGCAATTCCGCACCCATGCATTCTGTGTTCGTTATACGCGACCAGGCACGAATAGTTCGATGGGACAGAGAAAGTACTGTCGTCACAGAACCTGTTGTGTACAACTTTGATCATCGGAACGCTGTTCGCTTTGTTCCAGCATGTCTGGCAAGCGGCGACATCACATACTGGGATGAGCAAAAGACTCGGACCAACAGGATCTCTCGGTTTCCTTGGGCTTGTAAAAAGATCTGCAAATCACGACCCACTCCTGTTACCGTCTTGTTCTTGATATGACTGGTGCTAGCGTGACGGAATTCCGCAGCCCGAGAGTGCTTGTACAAGTCGTTCATGATGTGTTGCTTGGTATGTTTTTCATCGTTGCGTCATGATCAATGACCACCGTGTCTGACGCTCTGTTGAATCGCTCCCATATAGCTCATAGTGATGCATTTGTCATAAGCTATCTCCACCGGAGCATCAGCGCGGGAAACACCATCATCTTCGATGGTCATGGGCATCTGATCGATTGGGACCTCGCGAAGCGAAAGGGATTGCAACACTCCCGACGAGCCACACGTGTCGCGATCGGCATCTATCCGTATTGTCTTTTGACGTGTTTCGAGCGGGGTACGTGGCAATCTACGTCTGTGCGTCTCGTGGACGATGTAACCGCATACCACGCATTCCAGGATGGCCTGGAGTCTGCTCTCTGGGTGCTCCCTTTGGACGGCACTGATGTTCTCTACATCAATGCTCGGCATCGAGTCTCTCTTGCTGTTCGTCCGGAGGGCTTTCGAGTCAGCCCCCGGTGTGGAGAACGAAAGCGCAGCGTGCTTACCTCACAAAGGAAGTTGACGGCAAACCTCTTTCCAGGTCGCCCTTTGCTATGTATGTCCACCAAAAGCCTTCCCGACCCATTCAACGGACTTCATCACGCCCCCGATGATGCGAAGCGGGCGGCGTACTCGGAACTTTGGTCGTCGTTTGCGAGCTCTCCCCATGATCTCGCAAAGATCCTCGAATTCGATCCTGCCTACATGTACGTCAAGCGCGTCGATCAGCTCAAAGACTACAACCATATCATCCAGCTTTTTGCGCACTACCTGGAGAAGGAGCGGCCGGACGCGGATGGTACGGAGCCTCAACCATTGACTGGGGGCAACACCTGGGGCGATGAGGAGGGTGAAGCTATCCTGAAGTAGAAGCATGTTCTTGGCCGCATGCGAGAAGAAGACAGAGGTCAAGGATCGGGGAGAGGTCGGGGTCTTACTAGATGGGCCTGGTGGTTTCAATTCCCGAGTTTCTCAAGCGACATTTGCAAGGTCCGCCCGGTGCTGTTTACTCCTGACCCTCAAGTGACGTTAGGCTAGTAAAATCGCCACCTAATACATCAGCAAACGTTTATCTTACTGTATGCTATTTTGACATTCCTGTAAAGCGGCAAAGGCGCAACATTACATGGCTGTACAGGTCGGGGGTGCTCCAACCAAACTCTCTCCAACATCTCGATAGCGTGTGCCCTCGCAGGTCAAGTCCACGAACAAATAAATAATCCGCCAACATGTGCACCGTACTTACAACATTACATTTACACATACTTTTCAAGGTTCCACAGCCCGGTCGGGACCACCGACGTTACACACCCAGACCCAGGGACCACGACACGATCTCATCGCTCTCCCAAGTATCCTTGCTACCGTCCTGTCGCTGCCACTCGACCCGAATGCCGACGGACGCGTCGACGAGCACCCGCGCGACGCGCTCCACATTGACCACGATCGAGGGCATGGCTCTGAGCCCCGCAGACGCAACGGTGGACGCCAGCCCACCAAGCGAGGTCAGGGTCGTGCCACTGCGTGCGATGACGCTACCGGGCCGGAAGATGTAGACGACGAGGTTGGCGTTCGCGTCCGAGGCGAGGGACAGCAGGGCCGACTCGACGCGTCCCTTGGAGAACGTCAGCTTGCGGTCACCGGGTATGGAATACGGAATTGCCGCGCCGACCACAACACACCTTCATCGCCCGTGTCTGCGTCTCGAACGGGATCATGCCAAAGCCACGACTCGACTTTCCACCCCGATGTGCCCACTTGGCGCTGCAATAGCAGAACCGGAACGGTCCGGCGGGATGTGCTACGGGTGCTTCCGCATCGGTCGCACGCTGGACTTGAGCCTGGGCGAGTTTGGAGAAGAATTGGGCCGCGTTGAGCGTGAACGTGTACGAGACGCGCTCAAACTCTTCCGGGGACGTGAAATCGTCAGCCTTGCCACCGACACACCTGACAGCGGCGTAGTGCGCCCCCGCAGATCAGTCGGACGCCTGAACGGAGGTGTATGCTCACGTACCAGATACATGCTCTGCAGTCTGCGAGGGCCGAGACGAGCTCTGCGTCGCCCTCGTAGTCCCAGACGGACAGGTCGTCCCGAGTGACGATGTTGAGCTTTTGGACGATGGCATCCTTGACGTCTTGCATGCGCTTGCTGTCCAGGGACGGTGGTCGTCTGCCGACGACGGTCACTTTGGTGATTCTGTTGTCGGCGAGGGCGTCGAACAGGACGTGTTTGCCGATGAAACCCGTAGCGCCGGTGATGAGGACGTGCATGTGGGGCGCAGCGACGGAGGGTTGGGCAAAACAGACGGGCGGTCAGAGTCCCACCGTGCTCGGTGCTCAGTGCTCACCGTTGAGCGCGTCGTGGGCGAGAGTGATGGATGTTGTGCAGCCTCTGCCGTCATTCATAAAGTCGTGTTGAGGGCGGCGGTGCTCCGAGAGGCGCTGACTGATGCATCTGATCAGCCCGAGTGCTCACGACGACGGAAGCAGCGTCGCCGCGCACAGCTTCATTCATCAGCATCACCGTCGCTTGCCGGGGTGCACTGGCAGCCCAGCTAGACTCGAGAAGTGCGTACTGGACTCTGTATAGCAGCTGTCCTGTCGAGGGGACCAAGTGTGTCTCAAAGGTCCACACGCTCCGCTCTGTTCGAGGACGACACGACGTTCATCCAAGACATGCAGTCTCGCCGCCCTGTCCCTTTCCAGCGTGATCCGCGTGCAAACGGGGCCGCGGACCACGACGCGTTTGCGCTCACGCGAAGAATGTCGTCGTCTCGGTTGCCCGCCGCCTATTTGGGGTGAGCGACGGTAGGACCGCACTGAGGACGATAGCGCATGACGCCTTCAATTGCCTGTGATGAGGCCATCCGGGCAACCGAGCGCTGACAAACGCGGGTTCACCCCAACCTGCGCGGCCTTGCAAACTTGCCAGCACGTACCACCCGAGGCGAGAAACTAGGAATTAAAATGCCATCGCGGTTCGTCCAGAGTCGTTCGTGAGATAGCACGGCTGCGGCGCATCCACTCGTTTGTGAGCGTCTCATTCTACCACCATCGGCGACTTTGTCCTGCAGTCGATAATCACATGTCAGTGTCCTGCCTCTGCTGGCAGATGTGTGCGTGACATTATTTCCCGAGTTGACAGTGGCGCTCCCCCACCCCTGCCGACGCCACGTATTTCTAAACTGACACCACCTTGCTCTTGTAGGGCCCTGCTAATCTCCGCCCCTTCCATGGTGCGTTTTCATGCAGCATTGCTACGCCGTATATAGAGCTTCCCAACGACCTGAGAGTCACGCGTATATTCCAGGCTTGTTCGTCAGGTCATACATTGGATAGTGCGTCTCTTTTCATGCGCGCTCGTGTTGAGAAGTCGACTTGTCTGCTCTGGAAATGACATGAATGACTTCGGGACATGTTTTTTTTTTTTTGGCTTCCCAGCCGGTGTATACCTGAAACTTGTGCCGAACCCTGCATGGGTCTATTCCGTGGACACGACTTTTGCGGGAACTCAGTTCCTGTTTGCCCGCCTCCTTCCTGACCAGAACCGAACCGAATGGCCACGGCGCTAGGGAACCTTTTGATCCGTCCACCCCCTGTCAACCTTCACGGACCTGCTGGATGTCCCGTGGAGTCACTTTACTGACGTGGTACAGCGTGCTGGTGCGTATCTTCGCAGGGTAGACGTGGCACCCATGTGCCCGGTCAGTTGTCAAAATTTTACCGATTCAATTTGAAACGAGTTTCCAAGGTCGAAAAATAGAACCGAGACGACCTCGGTCAACCTCTGCCACTCGAAGTGGGACAGTCAGGATATAGTCGATCGTGCATCTCAAGCTCGTCCGATATCTGGCTAGACGCAAGAGTCGACGATGTGACACGGTAACCTTTGCAAGGGCGTCTGGATCCCGTGTGTCGTTTTCGCCGGTGAGTTGCAAGCGGTTGACAAAAACGTCACATCATCGCTTGACGGCGACGATGCGATGCTTTTCGTGATGCATGGGACACGTAATTCGCCCCCTCCAGTCCATTTGCCTTTGACATACGCCGATTCATTGACGACCGTCGAGACAAGACAAGATAGCCGACGTGCTCTCATGTCTGTCTGGGAAGCCTATAAAGCACTGGGCAGAATCAAACAAGAGGGACACCTAGGCTTTTTGCAATCGCCACCACCGCAGCCTTTTCGCGTTTACTCCTCCCCCCCCCGATACCAGTCACTCTTTACTCATCTCGCTCCACAATGCGCGTCCTCTCGTTGATCCCCGCCCTCTTCCTCGCAGCTGCCAGCTTCGTTGCTGCTGCACCCTCTGGACTCGGAGCTGACCTCAGCGTCCGCGATACCGCGAGTGTCGCCGACGTAGTCACCATCATCAGTAGTGCGACCGAGAAACTCACGGCTATCGTCGTTCAACTGAGTACGTCAATCCGTCAAGCGTCGATACCATCCTGACCATCGCTCAGACGAGACCATATCGTCTGATTCCTCCACGGACGTCCAGATTGTCACTTCCTCTATTTCCGGTGTCACCACCATCATCACGTCCACTACCGCCTCACTGCAGGCCGTTGTCAACGTTGACCTGTCCGTCGACCTTCAACAACTCATCTGTGCTCTCTCTGAGTTCCTCTCGGTGAGTGCCTCCAACGAGACCGACCTGTCCGGTCACTGACCGATTTCTTTGGGGGGTGGCACGAATCAGGAGCTGCTCTCGCTTTTGTACCTGCTGTTCGCATTCCTCCTTCAGTTGGAGGCCGACGCGCTAGCGACAGTGGTGGCCGTCGTCGACACGTTGCTGTACGTGATGTTCCTCTCTGCCGTCCGCCTCTTTTTTTCTTTCTTTCTCGACTGAGCGTGCATTCCAGGACTGCCCTCGTTGCGTTCCTCGAATTCGCGGTGGTGTTCATCGTTGGGGATGTCAAGACCGTGCTGGGTTCGATCATTGTGAGCGTCCGCCTTGCCGTCACGTTGGTGGCCAAGGTGGTGGTCACCTAGTGACGCTGGGCCGTTTTCGCCCGCCACGATGCGTCGATGTCGGTCGTGTTGGTCGGCCTCGACCGCTCATTATACCTCACTTAGAAAAATTGCCTGTTAGCGCATCGCGAGATTTTGTACATGTGACGTTCCCAAAATTTTAATTTCACTTGCGTCTCATAACGTCCTTCCGGAGTGCAGACTATGTATGTGTGTCCCGCAGATCATGACATCCCGGGGGGTGGAAGAACGAAAAGTGATCAAAGTGCGCGGGACCTGCCACGACGAGTCTGCTGTTGCACCCACATCGCCCTGGCAAACCATACACTCTGCTCGTGCCGCGCCCCAGGACGTCGAGACAGTAAATGCATTGCGACAGCGACAGCTAGAGTAACGAACATCCGTCACATGCACGGGACAGGGGTAACCAGTTTAACGATACAACATGAAGAACAAATAAAGAACGAATTCTACAGCCTGGGCCTGATCATACGCTTGAAGCTCTCCGGGTCGAGCACGGACTGGGGGTACGGCAGCTGTGTCGTCCTCAAGTGCTCAACCCCCCCGTCGACGCAGAGTACTTGGCCCGTCACGAACGACGCAGCGCCGCTAAACAGAAATACGGTCGCGTTCGCGACGTCGTCCACGTGTCCGATTCGACCGAGCGGACAGAGCCACTTGCCCAGACCGGGGTCGGGGCTGCTGTCACCGGAGTCGCCATCGCCGGCGAACTGATTGAACAGCCGGGCAGCCCCTTCGGTGTTTCCGATTGGCCCTGGTGCGATCACGTTTGAGCGCACGCCTCGGGGCCCTTCTTCGACCGCGAGGACTCTAGAGAAAGCGTCCACGCCAGCTTTGGCAGCCGAAACGTGCGCCTGGTAGGGGGTGCCTATAAGAGGGGACAGAATGGAGGGATAAGGTGAGCTGCTGCGCAGAGGGGACCAAAGAGAACGTGCGCAGCACCTCTGTAGTGTAGCGTTGCGCTCACGTGGACGTAGGCACCGCGCGTCGCACGGATGTAGGGCAACGTTGCCTTGACGGTGTTGAACGTGCCCATCTGGGTGGAAGTGGGTGCCGGTCAGAGAGAAACGGGGGCGGAAGTATCAAGAACACGCAACAGTATCGATTTCCAGGACAGTTCGGAACGCGTTCTCAGACATACCATTGACGGGCGCGAGGAAATTGCCCGCCGCACCTGGTGCAGACAATGTGAGATGAGATACAAGGAACACATTATGGAACCGGGCTACATGCCGCAGATGACGAAATCGACGCGCCCGAACGTCGTGAGCGTTTTCTCGACGGCATCCCGGAGCTGCTGTGGCTGTCTCACGTCTGCCTGGGCAGGGACACACGTCTGACCTGTCACCCGTGAGAGTTCGTTTGCGCTCTCAGTGAGTCGCTCAAGGCTGCGACAGGGAGTAGTCAGTCCCGAAGACGAACGAACGTATCCGAGCTCACTTTCTTCCTACGATGACAGCGCTGGCTCCGTGCCGCATCTGTCGACCGACTGTGAGCTTCAGATGGATGTCGCAAACCCGGTCGAGACGTACCACGGCCTCTGTCATCGACTTGCATATCCCGGACCCCCCTCCAGTGCAGAAAAGAACTTTTCCTGTGAAAATGTCTGGTCTGAATACGTTGATCGAGTGCGCTACGGGGACGACGAAGGGCCTGGACGACATGGTGGCTCGTAGACAAGGGAACCCTGCCAGCGCAGGAGCACATCCGACCGGGCTTGTGATTTCCGGTTTACGTAAAGATAAACCGGTTTCTAAATTTGGTTGACCACGGGTTGATTTTCTGTCCACGTGACTAGAACGCGTCTTGGCCGTGTTTGCGACGCATCGATGGTGACGCTCTTGTCGCCATTCACGACCAGCACGGGCATCTTTTGCTTCGTCCCCATGTCGCAGAGGCTCGTCGAGAGCGGGATCGTCCCTCTGTCGAACGACCGGCGGTTCTGGACATTCTCACCGACATGCGGCGATCAAAGCAGAGATCGACTGCAGTGTCCGTGCGGAGAAAACAAAGCAAGGGACACATGGTCGGATTTCGAGGTGGGTTGGGCATTCTTGTTGGCACGTCGCGAACACGATTCCCTCTTCAGATCTCGCTGTACGATGCGGAAGAAACGTTCGTTGCGGACCAGCCAACGATGCCGTGTGCGAACAGCTGGAGCCCCGTCATCGGACCCCCGCTGCTCCGTGGTTCGTCCGCCCATTCGCCTGCATCGTCCCCGCCCGGGCTGCCTATTGGTACATTGTACGAGCGAGACTCGACAAGCTTCGCCAGCGTAGGTCTCCCACCGATCCCTGTCGCCGTTGATGTGTTCCAAACAGGTCACATGCACACTTTTACACCACACGTACCCACAGGACAGCACGCTCTGCGACAGCTGCACCACGCTGCTCCGACGAGACCTCGACATTCCGCCAGACCACATCCCGAGCGTCCTCCGCGCCTTGGCACTATTCAAAAACCAAGATGGACTGCCCAACGACGACGACTTTGACGAGTGCGAGGTGGCTGCGCTGACCAGCGCGTTCTCAATGTTGCGACTATAGCGTGCGACGCGAGGTTCTGTGACCGCGTTCCCCTCTTCGTGGACAATCTTCCAGCGGACAGAGGTCCCCTTGGATGATGTGTCCTGTTCACATCACACTACATGCTCCCGACACTCGTTTTGTCTTGTCACTTCTGTATGTTCGCGGGCGTGCAGTATTCGTTCTCTGTATCATTGTGGAAAACTTGGATCTTCGATGTCCAATTTTACTGTAAACATGTTGTGATGACCCCGCGTGTGCCTGTGGGGCTCCACGGCGCTCCGCCGTGACTTCTCCGGAGCCGCTTCGCCACGCGTCGACGATTTTGGAAATGTCCCGTGCGGATCCAGACACCCAGGGCTCGGGCGATGCTGCAGGCCCTGACGTAAGAACAGTCGCAATGTACTGATTGGTGGACATCCATCCCTACGGCCTAATCTAAAACGAAACGGTCTTTCAGATGCACTGACGAGTCTCTTGTCACTAGGAAGGCGTGGGTAAACGACAGCACATCGCACTCTGACGCAAGTCGCTGCTTGCCAGGAGAAGCGCATCATATCGACTCTGCGGCGGATATGTAGAGCACTGCGCGCGTGTGAGTTTGCAAAGGCGAGCCACGCCCAACACGCACCATTGTTCCCCCGGATGAACGCATCGCCGTACTTGTTCGTCACGACGCCGTTGACGTTTTCTTCGGTCTGCTCGAGCGCAATGTTCATGTACCCGTCCAGGCACGATAAAATACCTGAATTCCCCCGAAAAAGAGTTGGCACGCGAGCTCAGCATCACATGTTGACAAACGCACCCCGATAGTCCACGCCCGACGTCAGACGCACGATAACGCGCTTCCCGACGACGCCCTTGAGGAAATCGGTGGGAGAGCCAGAGGAAGTAGACGGTGGTTGTGGTGGGGGAGAAAGATCGTGATCTGGCGGTGGTGGCGTGCTCTCATCCATCCTCGTCCCGCTCGCAGACGACGACGACGACGAGGGCGAAGGTCGTGATCAATGGCCATGGCTTTGGTCGTGTTTGCACCGTTTCCAAGTATGGTAATCCGCACTGCAGTGTCCTCCGAGGCGTTTCGAGGGTGCGTGCAGACTGTATGAAGCTCCCCATGCCAATATTCTGCACGACACACACCAACGCACATGCCAACGGTTAAACTTGTCATCATCGGCGCTTCTGGCGTTGGTAAAACAAGCTTTCGCACACAGGTACGTGTCCCCAACGCTACCCACAACGGGCGTGTCTCGACCCTCCTCTTTGCAGTTTATTTCAGGTCGCTTCCCCACAGGCTACAGGGCTACCATCGGTGCTGATTTCATCGCAAAAACGCTCCCACATCCAACAAGACCAGACGAAAGGGTCACTCTCCAAATTTGGGTCACTATCCTTCTATACACATGTCCCCACACGCCGTCACGCTGATGTCTTCGATGGGTAGGATACTGCGGGGCAAGAGCGATTCTCGAGCCTATCTACAGCCTTCTTCCGCGGTGCCGACGCCGTGCTGCTCATGTTTGACGTGAATCAGCCGGAAACCCTCGTCGGACTCGAAACATGGTGGACTCAGTTTCGCGAGCGCGCGCATGTCCACGACGACGACCTGGATGACTATTGCTGTGTCGTCGTCGGAAACAAGACGGATCTCGTCAGCCCAAACACCGTCGATGCGGCGTCTGTCGTGTCCGAAGCCCAGGCGCTTCGTTTCCTTGACGACCTCATGCCCCCGTCATCGCCCCGTCCACCGTTACCCGCCGTACTCGCGCCCATCCCTCTCGTCGAGGTCGACTCGGAGGACCCAACCTCCCCACACGACGAATCGGATGCAGATTTTGGTCTCGCCTCGCGATTGCGCACCCCGTCCATCGACATTCACCATCACAACGCGCGCAAACGCCACTCCAAGTATGCCTCCTGGGGCAGCACGCTCGCATCCACGTCCGCCCGCACGGGCGTCACGTCCTACCACACGCCCACGTCGTCCATCTACGCGTCCGCGCGTTCGTCCCCCCTGCCGCCTTCCGTCGCGTCCCGGCTATCGTCCCCAGTGAGGACACACCGGCGCGCCTCCTCGTCATCGAGTGCATCCTCGGCACCCACGATCACGCCCAGTCTGTTCATGCGCACGCACGACCAAGCAGTCTCGGAGACGCCGCCGACACCCACCGCCTCGGCGCACTCCCTGGACACGCTCCCGCACCAGCTACCCCTCCCACCAGAAAAAGGCCCCAGGCTGTTCTTCACCTCGGCAAAGACGGGGCAAGGCGTACACGAGGTGTTCGAGTACATCGTGCGCCGCGTCGTCGCGCGGTGGGAGTACGAGGACGCCTTGGACGCGCAAACGTTGCACATCCCAGCGCCATCGGAGACGGTCCAGCTCGGGTTGGCACGGCAGGAGTCGAACCGGCGGCTCACGGGGTCCTGCTGCTGACCGTTCGCGCCTCGTTGGCCAGAAAACCTAGTTTATTCGTAACGTATGGTCTTTTCTTAAAAGAAAGTTTTTTTTTATCCTCCATGGTACTAGGTTTGATCGGTTAGCAATACATAGAACTTGTCCGCAGGAAGAAGATGGGGCTGAAACTCGGCGTCCGCCAGGGTGATGCTGTTCCTTCACCAAACGATGCCGTGATGTCATCCCGACACGATGGTGAGGCGATCTTTGAGCCAACAATGCTCGTACCAAGCTGAGCCGTGGCAGCCGTCGTTGCTACGTCGGGTTCCCGGTGAAAGCCACCTCTCCCTCTGGCATGCATGCCAATGATCGGGACTCTGGGCACATACAGCATGCCCTGGTATTGCCAAGCGCCAACTCGGAGAGATCCTTGTTCGTCGGGACTGGGAACGTGCTGTGGTCACATCACCATCGTCATCCGAATTCGGCGAGTTACCAAGTGCGAGCCACGCGGGGAAGCTCATTGCACTGGTCTCTGGCAACACAACGTGTCATCTCCCCAGCGGGCAACCAAATCTGACGATCCGATGGCATCTACGACGAAAGAAGGGAAAAAAAAAAAAGGGGGGGGGGGGGGGGGGGGGGGGCGCCAAAAGGGCCGGCGCCGCGACGCCCCTTCCCCCCCCCCCCCCCCTCC
>JBBPTT010000024.1:47064-77951 GCA_038094175.1 Boletellus aff. lepidospora
GAAAGGGAGGGGGGAGGGGGGGGGGGGGGGGGGGGGGGGGGGGGGGGGGGGACGCGCAAATGGACCGGGCGCCTAGGACCGTTCGTCCGTACAGCTCCTGTCTTCAGGCCCTTGATCTTGAACGGTCAATCTTTTTTTTTTACGCGCCTACATGCACCCCAAAACGTTCCGAAAACCTGCGAAGACATCGTGGCGGCAGGCGTCTACATTCACAGATCACGCTAGACCCTTACCTCCAATTCGCGCAAGCGCACGGTCAGCAAGATATTCCCGGACAGCATGCGAAAAACATAGAGACCGGCGTGTCTCTGTGGGGGGGAAGAGCCTGGTGGCGCCCACTCAAGCTGTGCGCGCTTTCGACGACGCCCAGCCTTCACTCAAACGGGAGACAATATGGAAACGTCCGCCCTGCAGGATCGCCTTGTTGGCGTCGTCCTGCCAGCGACGCGCCTGTCCCTCTTTTTTTTTTTGTTTTTTTTTTGTTTGGAGCGCGTACGGATCTTCGGATGCGGACGTGCTCCACAGTGACGTTGGAGCACCGACTTGCCCATCCCCAGTCCCTGAGCTCCTCTGCGATCTCTTCACAGCCATGTCCAAACATCGCAGCATGACATACCCTTGTCGTGTGTGGGTGTGTGTGTGCAAGAGGGGCGTCCAGTGTTCACCGGACCTGTGGTGAAAAGAAAATAATAATTGTTACAAAGAGTGCATGTGAGCCGGCAACCCTACGCGAGGACGAATCGATGTTCGTGTGCACACCCCGAAGAGCAGAGGGGAGGGCCCTACGCGTATGAATGACGCTGTCGCACCCAGGGTTCCTTGACGAATCGAAAAGGGCCGGGGTGAAAAAGGCCGACTTCAATGAGCCCGCTCGAAGCCCGTTTCGTTCGTGCGTAGACATCTATCGGGGGGTCCAAGGAGCAAGCGCCGAGCGGGAGTCAAACCTGACCTGGTACTGCTGAGGTACTTCGAGTTGCACGACAAAAGCTTTGGCCTCAAGTCAGCCACGACTGCAATCAAGTTCAACGAGTCCGATTCTGCGATCACAACTTCACGTATAGCATTCCGCCTACAACACCCTCTCCATCTCAAGGCTACTCTGTAAACAACTTGGATCAGCAAGGAAAGAATTAAAAAAAAAAAAGAGGAAGAGTACAAGAAAAAAGACACAAGGAATAAAAATGCGTCTGCACAACGGGTAAGACGGTCGCGCCAACAACGAGCAGAAGGTATCCGCATCATATCTTCTTTCGCTTCATCCCGAACGTGTGGTCGTACACCCAAAGCCATGTGTCCCAAGCGAAAAACATTGGCCAACAGAGTCGCCGCCAAAGGGGACTCCCTCGCGGGAAGAGCTTGCTCTCTGCCTGGAAAGCGGTGGCGACCCACGCGGCAAAGACGGTCAAGCTGACCGCCGCTTCGATAAAGTGAGCGACGGTCTCTCCGCCCTGTGGGTTGATCTCGGTGACGTTCATGCTGAACACGTTCTGTGGGGTTCACGTCAGAAGGGAGCAGGATGGGCTGATGGGCTGATCAGTTGCTCACCGACAGAAAGTTGGCAGGTAAAAAGACCATGGTCAGATATGAAATCTGAATGTATCATTCAGCGATGCACGACCAATACAGGTATGCTAGCACACACTTGTTTCATTGCGGCCGAGTCACGGACGGTCGCGATCGTTAATTCTTTCATGTACCTACTGTCATCGATGTTGACGCTTGCAAACGCCTGGATCGGTACAGTTTAAACAGAGATGAACGACAAGACCGAGATCGAGCGTACCAGGTCTATGACGTTCTTCAGTCGCATCACTTGCATCAATCTCTGGCCTTCCAGCCGCTCGATTTCCGACAAGAGATAGTTGGTTTCCTTCTTCAAAATATCTTTCGAGTCTTTTCGCTCCTGATCAGTCACAGAAGGATCCTCCATCGCAGGGTTTGCGGTCTGTTCGACAAATTGGACGGATCTCCGGAAGTCTTCGAGGAGGGTCCGATAGTAGAGTAGATGTGCTTGCAAAATGTGCAATTCACGCGTTTCTCTGATATTGTCAGAGTTGAGCACCTTTTGTTCCTGTGAAAATGATGACTGTAGCGTTCCACTATCGGGGTCAGTGTCACACTCACCAGATGGTTGATGTGGACGTAGAGCGTCTCGAAAACTTCGTCCCATTCGTACATTGCGTACCACAAATAGCATAGGAACAAGCAGGTGGGGTCCTTTGACTTGTGAAAGATCTTTGACCAGTAGACGCTATCCCCGGTTCGGTCGATGAGAGTGTGAAGCTGCTCTGCCGTCCTCTTGCGTGTGCTCGGGTGGTAGGATATGATAGTGCTCTCAGACCGTAAGGCTCGGACCATATGCACGCTAAGCAGGTCTTGAAGAATGTACTTGTCACCTAAGCATAGGAGGTACGATATGTCGTCTGCGATGACCCGGCGGAACAAGTACGTACATGAATCCAGATAGAGTGGCGACTGGGTATCGATGATTTGGTCATCTAGAACGCAAATTAGAATGCACAAGAAAGGACAAATTCAATCACATGCCTTCCTCTGAAAACAATTCTTTCCGATGCTGGCGTGTCGGAAGTGGACCTGCAACCCTCCGATCGACCACGCGAATGAATGGTAGAATGACGGTGATGTCTGAGATCGCCTGAGTCCAGACGCAAAATAGGAACGAGATACAGCGCTTACGGTCGCTTTGGTTTTGCACTAGATTCTCTCGGTATCGTGACGGTATCCAGTTGGTCGAAGATGAAAAGAAAAAGGGTTCTATGTTGTACCTGCGCAAAGTGGGTTTTGCGTGACCCGAGCGAAAAAGAAGAATACCTCGTCCCCAACATTTGCAAAACCTCTTTGGTCATGTTTTTGACAAAGATAGCTCGCACACGAAGATTCGCGCCCCTCTGCGAGCATCACCTCATCGATTCTGACCAAAAGCAGAGAGCGGAGGGGAGACACCTACTGGGCGGTTTATCAACTCCCAGAACGCGGCTTCACTGGTTCTATCGGTAATCGTAGCCATTTCAGGGCCCTCGCTGCCAAAGGAGCCGTCACGAAACACGTCCACTTTGAAGACGTCGCTTTTTCCGACCGGGGGCGCGGTCAACATTTTGCAGCGCTTCACTTGGGTTTCCGTCCAATTCGGGAACGAACTTTGAGGGTATCCGCGCCAGGAATCCGTGTCTGGGCCCTCATGCTGCTTGGGTAGCGGCACGGTGGCGATGTCTTCATCGAAATCCATCCATGGCCACGGTCCTGACGGTGCTGCATGGCGATAGCTGTCGTGAGACGGTTGAGCGGTCGGGATAATCCGGAAAACCAGCCAAGGAGAGAAGGGACATGGGCATCACCATTGCACGCACGCACGGGCGACTCACATGGGTGCAGGCGTCTTTCCTAGCATGGAGACTTCTTGATTCGCGTTGGCGTCTTGTGCCTGCGTGGCCTGCGCTCCGACCGCTCTAGAGGGTACAACCGTGTCCATGGGTATCGAGACGTGTTCCGACATGGCTCCAGGTGAGTAAGAGAAAAGGAAACGCGCGCTGAACACGCTGCGCGCATCGACAGGCGCTCATGGTCGTGGGGAAATGCGGCGCGTAATTAATATTCCTGTGCCAGGACGGGCTCGACTCGTGCTTTGTTGTGCAGTACGACGACACGGCGACTGACACACGGCCCGTCGGTTTCACAACGCTCCCTCTCTACTGTCGGCGATCTGACGAGCGCGGCGTTGCTGTTCAGCCCTTGCGAGTTACAAGTGGTGACTACGGTAGGTTACTTGATTATGTTTGTATCCAAACACAAGACTTGGTGCGGCGTGCCTCCGACGGTGAGCTGGGATTCCCAGTGGCATACATGCTGTTCAATTCCGAGACCCAGGGCCGGTTCCACACTAGGGTTATTACATCAAGTGGTCCCTGGTCGGTGCATACCTCTTCAAGTTTGACATATTGGAACCGATCACTTTATGACTCGGGTATGCAGTCCCAAGAATAATTGAATCATAGGGAACGATCGGCAGCGGTACACTGGATGTTCACCGGAATACACAAAGAATGGGCACTGCGATTCACGTCCCTGTCTTCGCGAGTTACCGGACAGTGCATTCGCAGGACGTGATTCAGTCGTTGCCTCGGTGGTTTAGACTCGTCGCATCCGAAGAATGTTGCCCAACGTTGCGCTTCAACGACAGCACGATGACTGCGCCGACACATTTACCGATGGATCTGTTGAACCACGGCACGGCGTCACACCCAGCACGACTTGTCGTTGGCAAGTGTAGGAAAGTGCCACTGATTTAGACTACAGATCGGTGCCTTTGTAGGTCCCTTGACTGTAAGCTGTGAGTATCTGGACCTTTGACATCTTGATTGCAGTGGGTGACAAGATCCACAGGACTGGACTCAGAGTTTGCTTTTGTGCTTTGGATTCGGGAAGCGGCTGTTGCATGAGTGGTTCCGTCGAGTCTGCTGATGCTGTCGGCATATACGTGATGACACACAGGGCTTGGACATTGCATTCGGGCTGCGCACCGGGTATGTACTCTGACCGGGTATGTGGTCGTACGAACATTTCCGATGCTATTGTAAGTGAGACTGGGGCTGATGCATATTCCGAGCTAAGGCGGCTTGGTAACCGTGCCTGTCGGGATTCGGGATCAGATCCGATAGCGTCATCATCGGAGCCCGAGTTTCAAGTTTGAGACCGGACTCGATCGCTGATCAACTCGCTGTGTGGTATATCATGAACACAGCAAGCCGAGGGGACTGGAGTGCACTCGGGGAAACGCCAACTCGAACGTGGGCCCGTGTTCTATCACGTTGACCACGCGGTGACATGTGGCAACCAACCCCGCTTGATATCTCGTGGCGGCACAGCCTCAGAGTCCACACCCGACGAGACCTGCACTGCGTGGACTGCCGGGATGTCGTGAGCTGCACGCCGCCCTGCAACTGTAAAGCGATATGTTGCTTTTCTTTCGGCAGAGTGGACGGGGGCTGGGCTGTCCACAGTGGATGCTGGCTTTTGACTGAACTCCTCGTTATGTTACATAAGCCATGTTCCTATCGAACATTCGCCGTAGGAAGTCGGCGCTCAGCGCTATTTAAGCCAGCATTCGTCGATACCCTGTTCCATCGGACGAGTCCGTTGCGCACAGGTTCAGGTGAGTTTAATCGATCATGGTGGGTCGGTCCGTCGCTTGCCTCGAGGACCAACCGGCCATTTAAAAAACACGTCTCACCTCGCCCTCGTCTTTGTAGCTTCCACTCAGTCCGCGTACTGGCGCCTTTCTGTCAGCGCAGATACCCCTCATGACCTCTGGATATGCCATTGCCACCTTGGTGGCATTCATTATTTCCATCTTCTTCGTGATTCGGCCAGTCTCGATACCCACACCCCATCCGTTACCTCGAATACCACTCAATCTCACCACCGCGCCAATCCTCGCCATTGCGATACTATGGGCTGCCCAGTGCATTGACCCCGCGGTCATCCGCCACGGCATCGTGGGCACTGACGGTGTCAAACCCTACAACATCCTCATCCTGTTCTTCTCGCTTGCATACATGGCCATTACGCTCGACATCACCGGTATCCTTCGCGCCGCAGCATTTTGGGTCAGCAACAAGGGTGGCTACAATGGATGGAAACTCTATCTCTACTTCTACGTCATGCTCACCCTTCTCTCCATTCTGCTTGGCAACGATCCCGTCATCCTTTCTGGAACCGCCTTCTTGGTCTACTACACCGAAGTCGCAAAACTCGACCCGACAGCGTGGGTTATCGCCGAGTTCGCTGCTGCAAACACAGCCAGCATGGTTCTCTTCGTGGGCAATCCGACCAATGTACGTACTCATCACCCAGATTGATCACACGCTCACGCCTCATTAAAGTTGGTCATCTGCGAAGGGTTCAGTGTCAACAATGCTGCCTTTACGGCATACACCATCCTTCCATTTGTCACCTGCAACCTTTTCTGTTTCGCTGCGCTGGCATTCCAATTCCGCAAGCAGGTCCCACGGAGATTAACCCAAGTTGCCCATCGGGACCCCCGGACAGCCCTCCTTGACCCCGTCGGCGCTTGGGTTGGCAGTTTCATGCTTGGCACAACGCTCATCCTCTGTCTCGTTGTCAGTTTCTTCGGAATCGACGTCTGGATGATCACGTTACCCTTCGCCGTCGGCAAATTTGTATTCGATCTTGGTTGGGATTGGTATCGGCGCTCCCGCGGCATCCCGATGCTGGGCCATGGGCTTTCGGAGGAAGGGTCGACGTCTGAGCAAGACGTCCAAATAGAGGGTTCCTCGCGTCGCTCTACCGATGTGGGACGACCATCATCTTTCCCATCTGCCGAATCAGCCCTCGAGTCCAGCACTGACACCCTAAAACATGATTCTAAATCGGATCCACAAACTCTACCTGGTCCCAAAGCGAGTACCACATCGTTTTCTATTCTTGGCAATTATCGTCACGACCTGCACGCCAAACTGTACGACCAATTCCCGACGTTCATCACTGCGCTTCCACGATTACCCTTTGCCCTCGTGCCCTTTGCGTTTTCCCAGTTTATCCTTATCGAGGCGCTCAACCACCAGGGATGGGTCAACATCTTTGCCACTTGGCTCATTAGGGCGTCTCACGGCCAAGTGCACCCGACGATCTGGCTGATCGGCGTCCTTGGTGTCATCCTGTGTAACCTCTCCGGTACCAACATCGGCGCCACGATCCTCCTTACAAAAGTCGTCCGGGCGGCCAGCCTCCCATACGACGCCGACCGTGCGGCTGCCATCGCACTCGCCGTCGCATCCAACATTGGCGCAGTCAGCTTCACGTTCTCAGCCTCGCTGGCTGGCCTGCTGTGGCGAGCCATTCTGCGCCAAAAGGGAGTCATCATCAGACAGCGGGACTTTGCGTTTTGGAACCTCTTGCCACTGTTGGTCATGACGACGGTCGGACTGGGGATCGTGTCCGCAGAGATGGCCGTTCTATTCCCGTCGGGCACGTGATGGTATCCAGCGGAGCTCGGACCGTAACCACACGCCACAGCCACCGGCTATATATAGCACAAATGAATGGCACGCCGCGGGAGAGGGGGGGTTTCACACATTTCTCACTGCCATAGACGATATTTTGGGGTGGTCTTTGTGGATATCTTTGGATGCATTCTGCATTGACAATCCTATCCTATCGACGAAACCGGTTTTTTATTCATACCCCGAGGACAACGACGATTAGACCTGTATCGATAAATGCTTGTTTTCCTTTCTCATGTTTTTATTTTTTTCGGTATTATAACGACACCAACATAATGTATATATTGTCATCGGAACGATCATGTGGCGAGCCGAAACTCTATACAGCTTTTCCGGATTTTCAATCGCCCTTGGAGGGTGCGCCCGCCGGTTCGCATGGAGGATGGTACGCTCCATGGCGCCCTCCACCGTTATGTACGCTCCATCGCTCTACCGATCAGATCGATCCAACATGGCGGCCGCTGACGTCACGATATACTGCGGGAGGGGTGGAGAAAAAGGGGAGGGGGAGCGAGGGGTTGGAGTGGGAGTATTTGGCCTGGGGGCCGACAAGTGCCATGGACTCGAAACACCTCGGCGTCCCCCGGCGTCCCGTCCCGTCCCGCTCCGGGGTGACCATCAGCCAAGTCCAGCGTGCCGCCCCGTGTCTGAGCGTGCACGACGCGCCGTGTCCTACCGGGGGGGGAGGGCGTTGACCGCCATGTGGGAGAGAGAGCCGGGCGAACGAGGTACGTGCGGGGGTTAACGCGGCGACAGGTACTCCATGTTAGCGTACCCAAAGAAAACGACCTGGTAGGATGGGGGCCCCCTGTCGTTCGAGTGCGTGTGCGCGCGGCGCATAACGCGGTCAGTGGGCGTACGACGCACACACACGGAAATAGGTTCATACATACACACGTACCTCCGCGGTGTTCAGGCTGCCCCCGTTGTGGGGGACTGGGGTGCGCGTGGCGCAGTGCATCATACACGTGGCTTCCAGCGCGCGGTGATAGAGACACAAAAAAAAGGAGTGTAAGTGGAGAAAAGGACAGGGGATGCCAAGTGTCGGCCGACAAAACCCTACGTCCTGTAGGCCGACTGGAAATGAAGGTAAGGGGGAAGGGGAGGGTCTCGATGGTGCCACCACCCCGTCCACCTCACCCTTGCATTCTTTTTTTCGACGCAGCGGGTGAAGGGCAAGTTCGTGCTTCGGAAGTTGTTCACGTACGTGAACGAAATCGAAGCGAAGCGCGCTGTACGAGGCAGCGCACGATCGAATGATGCGAATGATACGTCCGATCGTTCGCAGCAGTACAGGATAAAAAATACGTGCATGCTATGGAAGGTGAGTGCAAATGGAAAACTGGAAAAGGAAAAAAAGGACAGAAAGGAAACGTCCCTGCTTCCCCTTGGATGAGGATGGGAACAGGATGCCGACGAAGGCGGGCGGAGGGAAGATCAAAACACAGAACCAAGAGGGACCCTGGAACGATTTCTGTGCTTTCCATCAGAGACGGAGTTATCTTTCCCCCCCTGAAATGGATTCTGTGTGGTGGGAGAGAGGGGATATGGATCCTTGTATGGCTGACATTGACATCGTTCCCCCTGCCAAGCCACCCACGAGTTCAGCTGCATGGAAGACGGCACGGCCAGCCGTTCAGAAACGTGAACTAACTCGAGGCATGAACGGCGACGACGACGAGATGAAAAAGCATTCCCTGCGAACAGCCCCGAGTGGCTCTGCGGATGGAACGAGGGGGCGTTCATGCTTATGGATCACCACAGCTATTAGACGAATCGAACATACTAATCGTACCGTTAGCGTTCGTCATCATGCATGCCTCGAACGCGTAGGTGCTGGGGAAGCCGCCGACACTGGGAGGGTCCACGGCGACATGTCATGTTCCGACCTGTCTTCTCTCCGCAGACCGTAAGTGGAAGCTGTTTGGGCGCATGGTCAGAAAGGAAAGAAAAAAGGCTGTAGTCATATGCAACAAGCGACGACGTAGCATTTGGCACCAGACATCGGGCCGCTGCGCCGGGTAGCATCCAGAAAAAAAAAAGCCTGTCCCTCGAGATCCGTGATAAATGAAGAAAAAAAACATACCTGTACAAAAATGAGCCGAGCGTAGGCAGTGCACCAAAAGTGGGTCAAACAGTGACACGGGTCACTGCGCCCGCTCCGCGGCGATGCAAACGTCGTCTCCATTTTCAAGCAGACGACCCGTGGTAGGGACGTTGTCTCGTATGACCCTCGAGGCATCCAGGTGCCATTGTCCGTGCGATCAGAAGGAGCCGGATCGATTGAGTGGACACGTTGGCAGTGAGTCACTTTAGGACAGAGCCACTGGATGCCCACCCGCTGAAACATGTAACACGAACGTATGGGGCTTCCCCTGACGATGCGCCCACGTCGAACACGTCCAAAGGAAAAAAAAAAAAAAACGTACATTCATACTCGGCAGTTTCGCCTGCGGGGAGCCCGGACATCTTCACAGGTCGGAGTCATAAGTTAGCAGCGCCATGAAAGCCGGTGATTGACTGGACCTAGCATTCACAATGAAACGCCGTAACCAGCAAAGAAATGCACTCTGGGGCTAGAGGCCATACCTTCGATTGCCTAGCCACTGTTGCAGATAGCCCGCCGCCGAAGCGTGAACACGATCCGGCGACGCAGAAACATTTCTGCCATGCATTTCGGGTCGGGCCTGATCTCTAACCGATGGCGTCAATTTAGCACTGGTAACGAGTAGCAGCATTCTTAGCACTAGAACATGGCGTATTGCTGTGTTTGCATCCGAATGTGATCATCACAGCCAGTTCCTGCCGTTTGAAAGACCCGAAAACGGTTTACTCAGTGTAATCACATGCATGTGCAAGCTCCTTCGTTATCCTGTCAGACTCACAGGTCTCTGGGCTAAAAAAAAGTACCAATCCCAATCCTGATGGCACAGACATCCATTTTTCGAATGACCGTTTATCTGACAGGTTAGGGGAATAAAGTTAGATACACTCTCAGGCTTCCACAATCCCCGAGTCGCACATCAGAAAAGTATCCTACACCACACCCAACGCTGCCTATCCTTCAATCCAGTTAGACCCCTCCGAGAGATGACCACGGCGCTAGGAGATAAAACTTGCAGCATAATCTTACAACATATACAAAAGTCATCCGTCGTCCCATTCTCTGTTTCTTTGGTCACGCGCTCGACCCAGGCATAATTGTCTGGACAGGCGAGGACATCCCTGCCTTTCCCCGGTGACGATACATCGGAAGCATACCCACCCCATCGATATGGTATTGCTCCCCGACCAGTTCCTTGACCGCGACCATCAACTTGTCCAGGCGCATAATGAGACCAAACGCGGTCGACACGCCGACGCAGAAAGTCCTATGTCAGCGTCCACAAAGACGTTATGTGGTCACGAGGGGATCAGAGATGAAAAAAAGAAAAGAAAAGGAAGGTAACGTACAAGTACTGCAAGCTCTCGAGCGTCTCTTCCGTCAGCACTTTGGGCAGACCAAAGTCTTCTTCAGATCCTTCGTCTAGGACATTCAGACCATAGGGACGCTCCACAAAACGATGGAGGAGCGGACACGGTGTTACTTGTGGAAGGGGATTTCCGGTCCGAAGGGAGTTTGATAACAAGCCTGATGAGGACGTCAACAATTGTCTGTCGAGAAAAACGAATCCACGCACTCATGACGGCCAAAACGTCGCCCTGAAAGTCAGCGTCCGACAACTGGGTCCGTCTCAAGAACGCGTGCGCCCATGCAGGTTCCATCTGCTCCAAGACCGACGTCAAACAAGACAACAGCTTTGACATTTGCCTGTGCACGTCGTTCAGAAAAGGAGTAACACACATCAGATACCGATCCTACATCTGGAGCTCCAAGATTCGTTGATACCTCTGCGCGGGCCATTTGCCCCGGAGAGAGAACTGTAGAGGAATGGGACGAAAATCGAATATATCGCTAGCGTCACAAACACACCTCGTACACAATGTTCTCTTTCAGCACGAGAGACCTCTTCAATTTGCTTAGGATGGCTAGAGTGTGCTGAAGAATAATTGCTGGTTCGCCCTCTCTCTTCGTGTTTGCAAACGAGACCACAGAACAATATGCCGATCCAATCTCCGCCGTCGTGGTAGCCAACGTGTTTCGCTGATACCGCCGAATTGTCGTCGATGGAGGGAAGAACGAAAAGATGCTACGCAAGCACTCAATACAAAAGCGTCGACGGGAAGAAAACAACATGCCCAGCGGCAAGCACGCCGATTACTACAAGCACAAACCGTTTCTGTGCAGAGACATAAGAAAAGCATGACGAACGATGCAACGAAGGGACTTACCCAAGCAACTTCGATACCATATCCTGGCGAGGCTGCCGAAGGAAGGTGCGTGTCTTGGTACGAATACCCGAAAACCTATAGCTTTCAGTTAGGTCTTGAAAGTACAAGATTGGCAATGTCACTTGGCGTACCAAAGCAGCCGTAACCCAGATGATCAGGTTGGTCATCGGAGGAACAGGCCAATAGAGGCGGAAGAAGAAAATGATCGGGAAACAAACAAGACACACGGCTGCCAAACCAAACGGATTTCCTTTGCCAGATCCTGTCGATATATACCTGGTGTGCAGCATCGAGCAACGGTGCATGTGCGGACAAAAGCGAACACGAACCACATCACAGTACCAATGAGTCCCCCGGAAAAGGTACTAATAATCCGTGCCAAAAGTCCGAAGGCGGTGTCTCCGCGGAATCGAGCGAGAGTAAGTTGGCCCATGAACCTATCATGGTTAAGATACCCAAATCCCGCGATGAAAGCGCACGAACTCACACAGCCCATACAAACTTATTTTCTTGTGATCAAGGTAAGCCAGGGTGAAGTACGAAAGCTGCAAAACGAACGTACTGTACGCGAATCCTGAAGATGACTTGATGAACGAGGGCAACGACAGAAGAACTATGTTCAAGTTAGTCAGTGTCCACATTTTCCATGAGAAGCGAGCGAGCGAGCGAAATGTCTAACTTGTCAATATGCTAGCCTTCAGGGCATAAAGTACGTTTCCGCCTCCTAACCCTTTTGCCGCATAGTACATCCAGTTGACGGTTTTCTCGAGTGCATTTCGGGGAGGTAAAGCGTCGGGATCTCTACGAACCGCCTGCCCGAGGCCGACCTGCGAGGTCGAATCCAAGCCAGGGATGATGTCTAGAAACCATCAAGAACTGATGGGCATTCAAGTACGCAAAATGGCCAAATAAACACACCAGGGTCCTCGTCGTCGTCTCTCTCTACAATCTCGGACGGCTCCCATGTCGAGTGGTGTACCAACTTTGACCAGTGAATCTTTGGGAACCACAGCTGCAGTGTTTCTCTCTCAGTTTCCAGACGAACTATCTCGCTGACCTAAACACGGGTTAACTTTTTAAAGATAGAAGCAGTCGCGTTGTCCCCTACCATGTCCCGGATGATGGTAGCAAACTGCATCAAATGGTACTGATAGACATAACAGTGGAAAAGATGTCTATGAGGTAAGATTTCGCGCTCCGTTGAGGTGTCGTCTGCAGAAGCGATCATGGCTCGATAAGGACCGAGGACGATGAGTCTTTAGAAGAGTAACCATTAGCGTTCGCAATATTTAGTCTAAACCAAAGAATCACCTTTTCTTGTTCGTAAACTCATCCAGCGTCGAAGACAATTCGTGATACAGGTCTTCGTATTTCTTGACCCTATGCGTACGAATCCGCAGCTTTTCCTCGGGGCTCACCCAAAAATTGAAGCGATTGTCAGAGACGCAGCCAAGCCAATCACAGGCACCTTGAAGTCCATGCTCGCAACTTTTGAGCAAGTCCTGACAGCTGGCGTTCAGTAGTTCGGTGGCCCTTGTCACAAGCGCCTCCGAATCTGGGTGGAACATGTACGTTGCTTCAAGGTTGAGATAGTGAAAGGATTCGAAAACTCCTACGGCCGACTCCGTTTTTCCGGAATGAGCCAACGCCATATGAAGAAGTGAGCCGTGTGGGTGAGTGGGGTGATGGGAAGCAGTGCGTGGCAGATGACGTCGTTTGTGATGGTGAATCTCCGGATGACGATGCCGTGGATGGGAATGGTGGTGGTGGTGGTGGTGGTGGTGGTGGTGGTGGTGGTGACTTTCCAAGTGTTCGACGTCTGTGCTGGCAGGCAACTGACCCGAGCCACGTTCAGGGGATGTTTGTCGAGAATGGGGTGGAGATACGTGTGTCGGTGTAGCAGGGACTGATGGAGCAGGCGTGATGGGAAATCTTTCCCTTGTTGGATCAATCAGTGTATAGTACATGTTCATACCACCCGCTCTGGCGATAAGTCCTCTCGTTAAAGAATGAAGCTTGGTGAAGTCCGCAGGTGCGAATCGGGAATAAACAACGTCAAGCTTCTGCAGACGCGCAGCAGATGCGAGCATTGCAAGTGCACCTTCCGCTTTACTGACGGCTGCAACGACCGATGATGCGGAAAAGTTGGAATCAACAACATCTTGCTGTAGGCATTGGTAGTGTTCCTTAGTCGCGGAGAGTAGAGATGACAGTGCAGCTTGCAGACGCATAGTGAATATAGATGAGTGTGAAGTCGGAAATAAGCTGACGGATAGAAACAGAGAGATGGCAGAGTGAAAAGCCAGTGGAAGCAAGATGGCTTTCCCAATCTAAGGCTGTGTCAGTCTTGCATAGGTGAGTAGCTGATTGACGGACCATGTAGTAAGGGTACGGAAACAAGACGGCTGTCAACAGAGAAATGTCTGAACCGCCATCTGTTAGCTGACGGCTAGCACCTAGGCAGTGATTGTCTCACCAATGCCTATGCATCCAAAGATGGATGCAAAGAGGAGGGGCCCAGGACCCATGCGTGATTTGAAGTACAAGAGGACGAAGCTTCCAATAAAGAGAAATACTGCGATTATGACAGTAGGCTAGATTACCGCACATAAACCGCAGGCTCCCGGGACAGCTACAAATCCACTTACCGCTGGTTCAATGTACTGGCCGGCGAAGATATCTTGAAGGGAGGGTGTCAAGTCCTTGTGAGAACGTGCGGTGTATGCCAACTTGATCCCCAAACAGGACCAGCTATGAATGGAGTCAGTTTTCGGGCCACATATCAAGCACGGCAAAAGAACTGACGCCCAGCCGAGTGCCGCAAAAGCTAAGATGCCAAGTTCCCGTTGAAGTACGGCAATGAAGGGATCACTCGGCGGAGAGAGAAAGGATGCTATGGGTCAATCAGCCAACATGTGCATCAAAAGTGACCTCTAACAGTTTACCAATGGTGATCAGGAAAGCGGCCTAAAAGTTCTTCAGACCAAGAAAATGGAAAAAAAAATGACGTGAAATAATGACCTGGCCCATCAAACTCAATGTTGTAGGGATGAGAAACAACAAGAGAGCAACCCAAGCAGCCAGGGAGCTCCGTATAACGGGTTTCAATTTCGGCCAGTTCCAGTTCGCGGGTATCCATTGTAAGGTGGACGGGAGCTTCATAAAGTTCCGAGAGGGTGCTGGTTTCGCAGACGAGGTAGCCGTGGGCTTCGAGTTCCCGTCGTCGTGGGCATGTGAATGAACGGTTTGCTCATTGTCTACCGAGACGTTGTCCGACGAATCAGGCTGGATGGCCATCGCGTGAGTCAGGTCTGAGCCGACTCGGAGATGTGGTCGGGCTCGCTGTCGACCGCTGTCCTGCTGTTCGTCCGACGACATGCCAGGCGCTCGCACAGACGATAAGGTGTGAGTTTGACAGGACAAGTCATCAGGGTAAGGACGGTCATTGCCTTATTACGTCATACGTGCCTGTAGAGATCGCGCCTGCCAGCGACGCCACGAACTTTCCCAAGAAGCCCGTCCAGCCGCGTTCATTGGGACTTTAGTCTTCCGGTCAGTGTGCTTGTCCGGGCAGCGTTCTCAAGAGCTCTTCTGAATGGCTTCACCCGGGGTAAGAAGTGCTCCATGTTCCCGGTGTCATCGGTGGCCGTTACTACCCGGGCACCTGGAGGACGGCAAGAAAGCAAGCTGAGTAGTGTTCAACGTTCAATGTCTCGATCGATTTAGTCGCGAGCGGTAGCGCAGCTCTTGAACGAAACGACCAAGTCGGTGCACTTCCCATTTAAACAGGTCATAGAGGCTCGGCAATCGCTCAATAGCCTGGCCGCCACCCGCGGTTGTGTCGACAAAAAAGCTCCCGGGGTCAACCAGCGGTCGTCCTGCGGGATTCGAATCTGCTATTCACCACAGCGGCATCTGGAGATTGACGCAAAGATAGCCACGGGCCGCAACTTGTTCATCGTGGTGACGTGGACCAAGTGTCGAGCTCTCTCTACGTTCGTGAACACTCTACAGGCCATGGTTCTTGAGCACCGCGATGCTAAATCGATTGACAGTGGCCGATGCGATATCAGCGTGGGTCACATCACGCGGTTATTGTGTCTCGGGAAATGATGGACTGCCAAGTCGATGCGCCCAAGGTCTTCAGGGAAGAGATACGTAACGTTTTTGTGCTGTTACTCTTAGGTCCGCTGTCAATCACTGCCAACATGTTTGCAATCGTGCCCAATCAGACGTGACGTGGGTACACAACACACTATCATCATCCCAACAGGCAGCAGAAACACGTGCATCTGACATCGAGATCTTTGCTCAATAGGGAATAGCAAGAAACTGGACCCCAAGAAAGAGGTCTTCACAAGGCAAAACACGTCTCCCCAAGTCCATTCTTCTGTACTGCACGGAAATAGGGTTGCCTGCTCGATCGCAAGTTGTGGCAACTGTGGTGATCAGTTATTACACGGGTAGGTGCAGTTGCATTCACGACCGTCCAACGATGACGTGTGTGAAGGATTAGTATCAGCCCTCGCCAGTATCACTGGTACTGTGCGATTCTAACGGTCTGCAGGATCGGATCGAGGGTGGTCCTGGAAACATACATTGCTAGACGATTGCGTAGTTTGAATCACCGAATCCGGTCAGTATGTTCGTGACGTGGAAATAAAAATGTGTTTGTTGGGGTTCCACATTGCCGTTATAGAACAATGAACCAAACGTATATTTCTACTCTCAGGACATAGGCGGGTGTTCGACGAACAACCCGTGCAACGGTTACCCTCAAGGAGGGCACGAGTACTATTTAAGCTCGGTGGCAGCCAAGGTCAGCTCCTTTATCCCTACAGCATACCAATTTACAGCTAATATAATTATACCCTTCATCTTGTCTTGTGTTCAACACAACCCCTGCCAAGGAACTGGCCCGCCACTTGAAGCGCGACAACCAAGAAAACTCGCGGTGATGAGTGCATTGCTCCGGCGCGTTGTCATCGGCTCCTTTTCTCCTTTCAGCTTCGTTTTTCTGTTCGTACGTTTCATCTCCTCCGGCAAGTGAATGCTGATTACCATGTGTGTGCTGGTTCGAACAGGTCGTCGCGGGGTTCGCTGTGTTACGCATCAAAGTGACAAGCGGCGGATACCACCTGCATGAGAAGTAGATGCAAAAAGACCTGACGTCTTGTAGAATTACTAATATCCGAAGGCACGGATCAGATCCAGTGTTCCGTTTGAACAAGGCTGCAAGCGCAGACGCGTACGAAAGGAGGATGATCACGAAATACTAGGCATTACGAGATGCTGAGTTTATTCGGTCCTAAGCACAATGAACACGCTGTTTTCAGGTTAGCTCACGTCTCGTTTACGAACAACTGCTTGCTTTTTTAGGGTTGATTTGTAACATCCCTGCTAATCAGGTTGCTTTTCCCAAGGTACGGTACCGCTCCACAAAGTTTCAATTGAATACTTTTTGATCTGTCGTCCTGCGGATAAGTTCGGGACACTCTCTCAGAACGCCAAGAAATCCCTGTATAATATAAACTTGAGGATAGGCTTTCTTGTTCGCCCCCCCCCCTTTGGACCATGACAACGCTATCCCCGGATCATCCGTCGAATGGAGTCACGTTTCAAAATTCCGTCTACGCTGGGATGTTCGTGGAGAACGTTCTGTATGGTGCGTCTCGTCGTTACACCAGTTACTGTATATGACACAAATTTGGCGACTTGCTCATGTAGGCGTCGAGTTACTCCTTTACATCAGGACCATGCGTGTCTTGTTGACACACGGCGGAGCGTTCAAGAAGTCCAACATATTTTATGCGTTCTTCAGTACCATGATGCTACTTTTTGCCACAGTCTGGATTGCCACCCAGGCATTCTTTTGCGAAAAAATGTGGATACTGGACGCTGACTTTCCGGGGGGGCCCAGTGCATACTGGGAGGCGAACATATCGGTCTGGTACATGGATTGGGCCACGACAGCGATCATCGTCCTTCAACTCATGACGGATGCCCTCATGGTAAGACATGCACCATAATGTCGGGGGGATGCACACTGAACTGGGTTAAATCGAGATCTATCGCTGTCGTGTCATATGGGATGGTAACCGGGCCATCATCCTGCCTGTTATTCTGTGGCTAGCCACCCTCGGTGAGTAACCGACCCAAGCATACCCTCTTCTGATCGATTCATTTCCACGTCTACCCTAGCATTGGGAATCATCGTCGATTGGGCCAGCAGTTTGCCAGGAGGTGATTTCTTCGCTGGCCCTTCCACCCAAATCACTCTGGCATATTACACTGTCTCCGTGGTGTTGCACGCACTATTGACGGGCATGATCTGCTATCGCCTAGTGAAGCATGGCCGGGCGGTGCAAGCATATCTTGGGCGCGAACATGCGACCTTGTACTTTTCTGCCGCGGCGATCATCATCGAGTCTGTGCTTCCATACACGCTCTCCGGCTTCGCGTATTTGGTGTCGACGGGGACGGGGAGTTCAACCTCCGTAGCGTTCGTGTGCCTTTATTTCATGATGATGGTACGCGGTTCTCTTTCCCCCGACGATGAGCTGACTGACCGAGCTGATCGCGAACGCGGTCGTAGTGCATATCACCACAGATGCTGATCCTGCGAGTGATCACGGGCTGTGCATGCGACCAAGACACATTCGGGCCACCACATTCGACGGTCAAATTCAATGCGGGGAGCACGCAAGGGTTCCAACTCGACAGCGATAAGGCGGGGGAAACCCGCTCGCAGATGATGTCAGACGTGTGTACTTTGGGCGGAGATGCCAAGGTATGAAAGTGCCCAACCTGTGTAGTAAGTAAACCGAAACAATGTATGGGTGCCGGAGAGTACCCGATACTGTGCACACACACAGGCCATGCTCCGTGGCCAGGGTTACTTACTTTGTTGGCTACGGGCAAGTCTGTTCCGTACTCTAGCGCAGTGGGAAGGGCTTGGAGACACTGGCACAGGTCGCAAGATGGGGGCACTGGGTGTTGGTTCCCCCCCCCTCGGGAAAAGGATATGCCATAACTCACTATAACCATGTCGTTCGTCGATTAAAATCTGGAGTATGATCCGATCAGCCACCACGAGGATTATAAATGTGACGCTGCAGTTTACGATCAAGTGGACCCTTTGTCATGAGTCCCTCCTTAAATTGACGTAGTGAGTACGTACTTCCAAACCCAAAAATACTTTCACTACGAATAACATATCCAAGGTGGTGTTCGTTGGGTGTCGCGTACTCGACGTATACTCACGGGCGGTTGCCGTCAGTCGCGGATCTGGCGGGCGGAGGGTCATCGACCAAGCGTCGGGCCTTTTGGCTTGGCATCGATAACGAAGCGGATGAAAGAAATAGCGATGACGTTCGGCCCTGATGCCACTGACATGAACGTTTTTGATGATAATCGTCATCATGCGAATTTCTAGAGGCCAGCATCTGCGAAGAAGAAAAAGCAAAAAATCTAGTTGGGGCTTAATGAAGACGAACACGACCCACGGTGGGCACTACTGCTCACGATGGCCGAAACGTCGCCCAGAAAATCTGCGTCTGACAACTGCGAAAACGTGCGCACACCTAGATTTCATTTGCGCCCAGACCAAGTATCCAAAAGAAAGCTATTGATTTCAGTCAGATTTTGCCAGTGGGAACACAAGATCAATAATGTTTGCTTGGCATACCAAATCGGCCGTAATCCATGTGATCAAGCTGGTCGCATCGAAGGGACGGCGGGCCAACAGGGGCGGAGGGAAATGACTGAGAGCCAGGTGAGGCCGGGATGCGTAGTACCTAGTGCACAGTTGCTGAGGGACAATACATACGTATGCGGATTTAAAGTGAATACGAACCAGGTCGAAAGTCCGAGGGTGGCGTCTCCGCGGGATCGACACCATTCGGATATCTCTGGGCGAGCCGAAGAGCCGAGGAAGATGTCGAACCGCTGTTTTCTTGCCCGTCGTGTTGCCGCGCGGATGCAAGCGAGTCTCCTAGCACACGAGCAGTTGACCATCAAAGTTGGACTACAATGTAACCTATGTTTCCTACTATGCGCCATCGTCTGTTGGCCGCATCATCTCAAGTTGTGGCAACGCATCTTCTCCCACGCCATCTAGGTCTCTATCAACTTGGCTCATATGGTCCCTATTCTTGAGTTTCCTCATGTTGATGATCAGTCGAGGGGAAAAACAGTACGGGAGAAATTGCTGCAGCGCAAGCGATATAGCTAGATAAAGAGGCTGTGTGCAGTAATAGTCCAGGATACATGTTCCGTGAGTGTTGGTACTGAGGCCTAGGGCGGTCTACTCACCGATTCGCTACCGTCATTTTCCGCATTGGCAACCTCCATAGCTGTCGCTGCGACATTGCTGCGAAAATAAGAGCTAAGGTTCATAAAACAACCAGTTTGCACGTCAGACGTACAGTGCAAAGTAGATCGTGCTATCCCGGACCAAGATCTGCAAAAGGTCGCCCACTTTCCATATATTGGATTCTTTGGAGCGCCAAGATGCCCAAACATCCGCGACAAAGTAGCCGAATGCGAGAACGAACAGCAAGGTCTCGAAGGCAAATGTAGGGAGTTGCGCGACTGCCACAAAATCCGATCTCGTTCCCATAGTGCCGCATACATGGATCCCTAGAAAACTGACATCCTTGCCTAGAGTTTTTTGAGCGACAGCAAACTTGGCCTCTTTGCGCAAAGACTTGCCTACAATCTGACTACCAGGGCCTATGCCCAGGAGAAGGAAGGTGATGCACAGTGCATACTTCGCGATAAACGCGGTCACCATGATACCCACAACTACTCGGGGCGAGTTCAGGAAGCGGCTTGGCCTAGAGCTCAATGCGTGTATTCGCATCATCATGATTACTGAGAATAAAACGTAAAATCTTGACACAACCATGGGACAAGAAAAATCGAATAACATACTTTCCATTGCAAATCGATAAACGAGTGGACCCCACATATGGATTTCAAACCATACAAGGCCTGATGATGGCCACTATCGTCAGTCGACCCGAGAGTCGGAGGAATTAGTATCGCCTACATCTACAATGAAGAGAAAATAAAAATCATGTTAAAAACAGATAACACTTCACCAGAACGCTGCTTACTGCTATAAACAGTGCAAATCGATTAGATACGTCAATACTAAGCGAATGCAAAACAGCTCACGATCGGGGTCCAAATCATGTTGCAGTATTCTGCGCTCGTTGAATAATCTGACTAAAATGCACGGTGAAACTCCCTCACCAAATAAGTTGAATCTGAAATGTAGTCAGCTCATCCAAGTCATTCGTAAGCTGTTGGGACATACATCAACACGAAAAAGCCGAGGTATCGCACGATCACATAGAGCAATGTAATGAAATTCCATTTCCGAGCCTACGCAGAAATGGTCAATGGCTGGAGAGACGATGAAAGAACACCATGTACCCAAATGAGGTCAACCTGGTTAACATATTAGTGTGTTGCTAGCTTCTGAGGTATAGTAGAACTTTACCTCGCTCTCGAACAAGAGCACTGCGACAATCGGAGAACAAACTGATGAGATACAAATACAGCAGGTGAAATCTCGACGTACGGAGATCGTAAGCCAATGCAGTAGAGCAGGCAACTAATGGACGATCGTTAAACCATCCCAAACATCGGACGACACAAGGAATGATGATGGCTGACCCTGGAAGGATATAAGATATCGGATGAACAAGATCTGGTTAACAACCTGGTTGTTGTCCATCCCAGAGAGACAGTGAGAGTGAGGCAGGTATGGGGTGTGCTTGTCCGAGCAAAGTCTTTAAAGCTCCTCGGACTGACTTCATGTGTGCCGAAAGATGACAGTTGTCTCCAGGTTTCTGTTGTTTAGGCTATGTAGTACATCCCTTCGTTACTTCCAGGGCACTGGGCTGATTCGCTGGAGGAGGCCAGAGAAGCACGTTGTCCAGTGCTCAACGTTCAATATCTGTGTAGGAACGTACATCGCGGACAAGACGTTTCTTCTTTCTTTTCCGACAAGTCATGGCAGTGTCCGGAAACTGCCCGAGCTAGTCCACGGACACTGAGCATAAAGCGTCGGGGTGAACCACCGGCGAGCTTGGGCGGTACGGAAGGATAGGTGTCATGTGGCTGAACGTTCCAAACTCACCACGCCAAAGGCTGTGCTCGCACGACACTACAGTGATAGTGCGTACTTTATGAACAGCAAAAGTGGGGGCTGGTGTGTACTTCTTTCTTGTGTACTTTTCTCGTTTTCCTTTTCGATATGGGATAGTATCCGGCAACCACCCGAGCCCCACAGACCCCGCGTGGGTGGCCTTCAACACCGGGATTCACTAGGTAGGACTTGGCTGTCATGCTACTACGTGACAGGCCGAGACCCCCTGGCGGTGGTGCGTGATCCAAACACACCGCTCAAGTGAACTGATAGGTCCGCGAATAGATCCTACCGAGCACGTCCCTCCACGGGCGGTCGCACGCTTCGAGCAAGAACGTGCTCGAGATTGACGCTGGCACAGCCCACCTCGAGTCACTCTACGACGTTCGCGCTACTGTTTACCAATTTGACACGGTACGAGCCCGAAATCCGTCCAAGGATGTTCAATGACAGGTGCTATACCGATTGATGGTGACCGATGGAATATCTGTGCGGGAAACAAATATTGGCGACTGTCGTGTCTTTGGAAACGATTAATGACAGACTGCTGACCTGGCATGTGTAGCACATCCAGGGCGCTGAGTCTCAGGCCCGCCGGCAGCCAGCACGTTCACAATACGGTACGATAACGTGTCCGTTATTTGCGGCAATGTGGCACGCTGTCATAAGCTCAACTAACGACAGAAATACGTGCATCAAACATCAGAGCAACGTTGCAAAATAAGGCGACGACAAGAAGGCTGTGCACCGAGAAAGAACATAAAACGTTTTTCACCAGCTTTCTTTGCCCGGGTCTCCCCTGTTTGACGTGACGACAAGTTGTCCACTCCATCACAGGTTGCAGTGCAGATGTTTAAGTTCGCTGTCTGAGCCTGCGACGCGGGGGATCGTGGCAGGTTTTAATGCTCTTCCAGGCTTACTTCAATTTCCACATATCTGTCTTCTGTTGAAGTGTCGTGCTCTTCGCAATGACCCCTCGTGCAATGGTGACTCAAGGGCTGACACTGCATTTGGGTTCATCATCCGATTCATCAGCCAAATTTAATCATGGTACAACTACCGTGGTCACGATGTCAAACTTTCCAGCTAATTTGCGGGCAGAAAGCGGGGCGTTGGCAGGTGAGATAGGAGCGTGTGTGCGATGCGATGGGTGGAAATGATTCCAGTCAACCGCAGTAGCTTCTCTAGCGCCTGTGCTAGATAAGGTCCACCCCCCGTGAATGCAAGTTGTTCCTCTGGAGAGATTTTAAAAAGGGCGGAAATGGCATAACCCTCCCCTAGCAAGAGTTACGGAGTCCTTCTACAGAGGATAGAGCAGTCTGACTGGTCGGATTGGGTAGACGTCGTATCATGTCCGGCGCCACGCAAATACAAGGACGTGTCGGTATGGGAATTCAGACCAAGCGCGGACCACGCGTGACGTCCAAGATTGCTCCAGAGGGTAATGTGAAGTGTGTACAGAGTCTGGATAGTGTCAGGTGGCACTGGCATCGCCGGGCTGATGGAAGCCTGCCGTGGCCAACGGCGGGAAACACTGAGAGGCGAGCGGACAAGCGAACTATACCACGCTCTGTTGGGGTGACTACGTGACTAGTGGACCGGTAGGCTTACAGCTGACAAAAAGTAGAAAAAGGGAGCACGGACGGGCCTTGGATGGTTTAGCGGGCACAATAAAGTTGCACATCCGCGGACTAGATAAATAGAAGAGGGTACAGGGCCAATGGGGAAAGATGGACCGTAAAGATGGGCAGAGAACCATCAGGAGACCATCGCTGATAGATCGGGTGGAAGCGGTGACGAAGGCGCCTAGAAGTCCCAGCTGGTACTTCGCTGGGAGAGTGGAACATGTCATGCCCTTTATGTAAGTGCTGACCTTGTGCCCGTTCTTTTCTTTCTCTTCAGGCGATCATCGCTCTCTGTGCTTCCAGCCCAAATCCCATTCCTCGCCCCACACCAACATGTCTCCGATTTTACCACCTGGAGATTATACCCTCAGCCTCCGGGTAGACAGTGACCCAAACGCGCTCAGCATCTATTTTGAGGGTATCGTGGACGTTGATCCATCGAAGATAAAGGTATGTGACCATGCCCAACCATCTTCGTGCTGACAATTGCTCGAAAATGCAGTTTTCATTGGAACATGTTCTCGGAGATGACGAATACAAGATCTACATCTGCCGGCGATCAGCAAGCACAGACGAGGACGGCAAGCTTTGCCTAAAACAACCCAGTGACGATCTCAACGAAGTATGGAAGTTTGTTCCTGTGGGCGATGGCACTGATAGATTTGTGTAAGTCTCGTTGTTGAAGTTGAGACGACCAAGTGATCGTAGCCGTGTGTGCAGAATCAAGGGCCGTCGTGGAAAAGAATGTGGTTGGTCGCTTTCTTCATTGAACCCCAGTACTGCGCAGGTCAGTCACTGCCATGACCGCATGGGAAATGAGTGTCTTTGCTAAGGTGACACAGGAAAGCCCCACGTGGCAAAATCGCGTCATACATCCTGCCCCGATACCTAAGCCACTTGTGGATCCCAGTGCACAAGTCAGTATGCCTTCACTACATTGAGAATGAGAACGTGTTTGCTGAGATTCTACGATGTTGCTCCAGAGTGAAGAGTTGGCCAAAACAGGGCACGAGGACTTGCCATCGACTTCGGCAACAAGAAGCATTCTTCTTCTGACTGTGGGCAACTGGCGTACGGACTGTACCGGCTGCAATGGATCTCCTCCTTGCTGTGTCCCGGTCAAACCCACGCCCATAGTCTCACACGCGACTACCACTCAGTAGTCATCTCACCGCTCGTGTAAGAAATATTGATGGAGATGCTAAAAATAGTTGTCCCGTGTGCACCACTGGATATCCTTTGCCGCGTAACCGAGCTGTCATAAGCAGAACACGGCCCACTTTATAATCAAGATCGGAGGCCTGTAAGCCGCTGGTGCCATAACCGCTCCGCCAAAAGGTTACTGATGACCACTCAATATCCCGGACGGCACATATATCGGTTATCCGGACTCAGGTAAGCTAGTACAACATGTTTACAAGGTGGTACCGATGCCCAACCATGGTGCAGAAGATCACCTGAAGAGTGATGTCTGGGCTTGCGACATGATCGCGGCAAGTTTTGACGTTCTTCCAGGCTTACTTCAATCTCCACATATCTGACCTCTGTTGAGGTGTCGTCCTCTTCGCAATGGCCCTTCGTGCAAGGGTAACTCAAGAGTCGGTTTCGTCATCCAACTCATCAGCCAAATGCAATTATGGTACAGCTACCGTGGTCACGATGTCAAACTTTCCTGCTAATTTGCAGATGGAAAGCGGGGCATCGACGGGTGAAATAGGAGCGTGTGTGCGATGTTACGGGCGGAAATGATTCCGGCCAGCCACAGCAGCTTCCCGAGTGCCTGTGCTAGAGGTCCGTCCCCCCGTGAATGCAAGTTGCTCCTCAGGAGAGATTTCAAAAAGGGCGGGAAATAGCACAACCCTCCTCTAGCGAGAGTTACGGAGTCGCTCTACGGAGGATGGAGTAGTCTGACCGGTCGGATTGGGTAGACGGAGTCATGTCTGGCGCTACGCAAACCCAAGGACGTATCAGTATGAGAATTCAGATCAAGTGCGAACCACCGGTGATGCCCGAGATTGCTCCAAATAGTAGCGTGATGTGTATACAGAGTCTGGATCGTTTTAGGTGGTACCATCGCCGGGCCGACAAAAAGTAGAAAAAGGGGCCTCAGATGGTTTTAGTGGGCACAGTGAAGGTGCATATCCGCGGATTGGGCAACTGGAAGAGGGCACGTTATTGAACATGCCTACTACTCTAGCTACAGAGGAGGCAGGGCTCGATACTCACTGGCTTGTGCTTGGTTGAGGAGCGAGGTCGGACTGGTGATGGTAGCGATCAGAGATGCTATTGGAACTCAGACGACTGAGCTCGAATATATATACTACATGATTATGTAAGTATATTATATAAGCGTATTATCTAATAGGGGTTGGAACGTAAAAGTTCGACACTCCCCCTCACTTTATGTACCTATGGTAAACTAAAAGTGAAATAAGAAAAAGGCAAACCTCTATTAGGTGGATTTAATCTCGATGCCGAGCGCTGATCTAAATTCCTCAAATTTGACGCGTCCAAGGTTCTTGGTGAACATGTCGGCGGGATTTTGGGCTCCTTCAATGAAGAATATTTCGATAGATTTGTCCTTTACCCAGTCGCGTATAGCGTGCCACTTGAGCTCAATATGTTTATTTCGTTGCTCAGTGATTGGGTTGGATGCCATGAAAATGGAGCCTTGGTTGTCGCCACAAATGGGGATAGGTCCCAGTTTGTAACCAAGTTCGCCGAGGAGTTGTCGGATCCATACTACTTGTCGAGCACAATCGGATATGGAGACATACTCTGCTTCTGTGGAAGAGTGTGCGATGTTGGCTTGTTGCCGCGATCGCCAGCAGAAAGTCGTCCCGGCTAGTTTAATAAACCAGCCTGATTGGCTCTTTCGTGTGTTCGGATCTGATGCCCAATCAGAATCGGTGCAGGCAATCAAACCGTCGTTATTGCGTCCATTAAAGACCAAGGCATAATTGCGCGTGCCTAAAAGGTAGCGGCATATATAGAGGGCCTTGTCAAGATGTTCGCTGGTCGGGTTTGCTGCATGCCTGGATAAGGCAGTTACTGCATAGGCGATGTCTGGGCGAGTTCCGATCATGATATACATGAGGGATCCGATTACTTGTTGGAATCTAGATCTGAGGATGGGATCCGGTGGAGATTCATTCTTCAGGGGGTAGTATCCCTGAGGTAGCGGAGTGGGAGCGGTTCTGGCGTTTTTGAGTCCGAAGCGCTTAATGACCTTATCGAGATAATCAATTTGGTCGAGGGAGATTTTGAATGGTTCCCTCTTGATGCGCATATGAAGGAACTCGGTTGCTTCGCCCAGATCTCTGCATTCCCACTTTTTCATGAAAAGATTCTTAATCTCCGCTACGATCTCTTTGGACGGTCCGCAGAATATGGCGTCGTCGACATAAACAATGGCTACTACTATATTCGTGCCGTGTTTTCTGAAGACGAATATGCCGGCATCGGATTTGATTCTCGTGAATCCGAGATCTTTCATGGACTCGTTTAGAGTGTTCCACCAGGCTAATCCCGCCTGTTTAAGGCCGTATAAGGCTTTCTTTAATCGTAGGCATTTGCCCTCGACGCCTGGGATATGGAAGCCTTCGGGGAATTCCATGTAAATCTCTTCTTCGAGATCTCCGTAGAGGTAGGCAGATCGTACGTCGATCGCCTCCATGTGCCAGTTTTCCAGGGCAGCTAGGCCCATCATTAATCTGACGGTCTCGTAGCGCACAACTGGAGAGAAGATTTGGTCGAAATCTAATCCCTCGACCTGGGAGAAACCTTTCGCAACTAGGCGAGCGCGTTTCCTGCCATTAGGTTTAATGTCGAATACCCAGCGGTTCTTAATGATCCTGCGATGGGTAGGTCTATCGACTATATCATAGACGTCTCTCTGCTTTAACATGTCCAGTTGCTCGCGACAAGCAACTTTCCATTCCTCTTGTTGCGCAGTTGGTAATTTAGTGATGTCCCTATATGTCCAATCTCGGACCGGTTTGGTAGATGGATCTGCAGATCCGTGTGATATCGCCTTATTAAGAAGGAAGTTGATAAACGCTACTCCCCCTTCCTCGCACAGCTTCTCAACATCCTCCTCCGATGGAGTCGGGGAATGAGTGCGCGCGGGAGGTTGAGGCGTGCCGGGGAAATCCCCTGGCATTCCTTCTTGCATACTGGGCCCAGCGACGGGCGGTTCCGCTGGTTTATGGCTTCTGAGCCGATCACGCCATTTTGACAATTTTTCGATGTCCTTGACCTGTTTTGTTGGATGGTCGTCACCATAGACATTATCGGGTCGTCTAGGCACACGGCGTTCGCGTTGTGGGCGGGCCGGTGGTGGTGGCGGGATCGGTCTTTCAGGGCCTGGGCGTCTAGGCGGGGTAACCGGGAGTGGCGGAGTTGGGACACGAGGTGGAGACTTGGGACGAGCGGGAGGATCGTCATGAGATGAGGGAGAAGGCAGATAGAAATCCTGCGACTCCTCTTCCGGGATAACCGGGACCTTGGCAACGGGTTTCGCGGCAGGTTTTTTGCATCGCGGATATGAAGTTTCATCGAATTCCGCGTGCGATGAAGTAAATAAAATATTTGAATTTCGCATAAATACCCAATTATGAGCGCTGTAAGGTGAAACGCCTAGATATACCATCAACTCAGATTTTGGCGCTAGCTTATTGGTGTGGACATCCTCAGGGATGTATACATATGCTGCTGAACCAAAGACGTGGAGCTGGCTGATATCTGGTTGTTCTCCGTGCATAACCTCATAGGGTGCCTTCCAATTGTGGCGGCGCATCGGAGTTCGGTTATATACGTGTATGGCGTGATTCCACGAAAATTCCCACCAAGAAGCGGGGCAACAGGACTCGAGACGCATGGCCTCGGATTTATCCATAATGGTCCTATTGAGCCTTTCGGCCCGCCCATTCTGTTGTGGGGTATGTGGAGCGCTCTGGAATCTGCGAGTTCCATTGTCGGCTAAAAACCGATCGAATGCATCGGATGTGTATTCTCCCCCTGCATCTGACTTCCATCCCTTTATAGTCGCATTATGTTGTGTGGAGGCCATTTTGAAGAATCGCTTTACAGCAGTTAAGACTTCAGACTTGGCTTTTATACATACGCTCCATGCGAGGGATGTGTAGTCGTCAAGGAAGGTCACCACGTATTGAAACTTGTGATATGACGTGATGGGGAAGGATTTGACGTCCGAGTGAATTAGTTCGAACGGTGCCAAAGATCTACGCTCATCCGGCGGGAAGGAGCGGTTAGGCATCTTTCCTTACAAACAGCCAGGGCAATAGTGCCCTGGGCCAGGTACCGCAATATCTGAGGGTACGCCTTTAACGTGCTTCTTGGCGTGTCGCACGGCATCTGAGGAAGGGTGACCAAGACGTTTGTGGATGATGTCGTAGTCGATGGTAGAATGGGAACGCTCATTTGTTGTTACGATCGTAAACATGTTATTCCCGAGTCGTCCTCGGGTGAAAGATGCGAGAGTCTCGCCGTCGCCGTACATAACAACGATGGCAGAGTCATCTCCGCGAACCTTAGCACCCTGAGCAAGTAGTTGCCCAAGGGAAATCAGTCTTACCCCTGATTTAGGGATGTGAATCGCGTTGTGGAGCGTAACCTTCTTGACTTTAGAATTGTCATTCCACCAGAACTCAATTTTTCCTCGTCCTGTGGCCATAATGACTCCGCCGGCAGTATGGATCGGGATACGATCTTTGCCGGTTAATTCATGATATTCGGAGAAATCCGATCTCTCAGGTGTAAAGTGAGCTGATGCTCCTGAATCCAAGATCCAGATTGGGTTAGTCGGCGTCTTCTGATCACGGCATGCGCACTTAAAACAAGTCATTGAAGACGAATGCACACATGTATTGTCCCTACTATCTACTGATACATTGTACTCAGTAGGGTCTATATACGCCTGTGCTGTGAGGGAGGCGTTAGTAGGGGCCGATGATTCAATCATGGCAACGTACCCAGACATGGTCTCTTCTTCGGCTTCGGAGCCGTAAAGATCCACGATGTCTTCGGGGTCCCAATAACTTGTAGAGGGAGCCGGTTGGATCTCGCGCTTTGCAGCGCGCTTGGATTTCTTCTTCGGCCGAGGAGAATCCTCAAGGTCCGAAAGAGAGAATGCACAGTTATAGACGGGCAAGTCTGTAATGTCCTCTGCGATCGGTTGATCAAGCAAGAGGGGAGATACGGTTTGCAGGGGTTCAACCTGCGAAGGAAGAGGGGAGACCGCTCGAGGCGTCTCACATGTCGGAGGTGGTGAGGGGAGAGAAACGAAAGGGGCGACTGTATGGTGCCCGCTCATATCTAAGCGTTCGAGGAGAGGGAGGGCGGCGTCGATGTGGCGAATTGTTTCCGTGCTGGGGTGTATATCCAGGTCACGGGCCATAGTAAAAGAGCGCTTGATGCGCGTATCGACGGGGGCCGAGTACTCCCCTTGGAACTTAGTGGCGGGTTGATGGGCGAGGAGGCGCGGGTCCTCGGGAGTCGGAGTGTCGAGCACTTGCGCTATCGATGCAAATTGCATCGGCTGGAAGTCAACAGTGGCATTAGCTGCCTTCCGTGCCTTACCGGAGCCACGCTTGTGCTTCTTCTCCTTCTTTTCCGGCTGGGAGTTTCCGGACGCCTGCGAGCCGGATGGCGCGGCGTCCTTCTGTTGCTCCTGGAAAGTCGGAGTGGTGGTGGGCTTGCGCTTTACAGCGCTAGTCTTGTTCGCCTGCTCTCCCGACTTACCCTTGCCTTTCCCCATCATGTTCCTCTGCTCCCAAGAGAGGATGGCAGCGGCGGCAATATCGGTGATCGAAAGGTCGACCATTTTGCCGTCCGAGTCTTTTTTCTGCGCAAACATTTGCGCGACGACGTCCATGGAGGGAGGGAGCTTTGAGAGGAGTATCATCCCCTGTAATTTGCCGGCGATCTTGTAATCGGCGGACTCGAGCTTAGCGAAGTAATTCTCCAATTTCTGGAGAGCCGGACCGGGGTGGCCGCCATTCGGGATTTGGAGCTCCATCATTCCTTTGAAGTCGGCGAAGACATTAGGGAGGGAGCCCGTATCGTAGCTCTGGTCGAGGGTCACCAAAAGGTCGGTGACTTTGCTTTCCTTTTTGAATTTCATTTGGAGCGCGGGAGTCATGTAGCACAAGATGAGGCCGATTAGCTTGTCGTTCGCCTCAGTCCACTTGATATAATAATTAAGTTCTTCCCCGTCCAGAGGGGAAGAAGCAGTCGAAGTCTTGGGAGACGGAGCGTGAATTACCCATGTCGCGCCAGTGGATTTCATGGCGGCTTGGATGGCAGGGAACCACGCGGTCCAGTTCGTCCCGTTGAAGATGGGGATACGAGCGGCAGAGACGGCAGAAGAAGACATATCTAATGGTAAAGTATTGTCAGTGAACCGTTCTGGCAGCGATTCCCCCTGTTGGCGTACCGCGGCATAGCCAGCGAGGTGCGCACCATCAGAGTGACGTTCCCGTTACTAATCGCTGCGGCGTGAGCCAGCGGAGCGATGTTCGTGGGTCCAGTGTGGTACGAGCTTGCTACTAATGGGCCCAAGGTCAGCGAAGGCTTTCGCCTGCGACCTGGTCACCACGTTCGCTTGCCTGCGTTAGCAGGGCTCATAACCTATTGAACATGCCTACTACCTACTACGTAGAGGAGGCAAGGCTCGATACTCACTGGAATGTGCTTGGTTGAGGAGCGAGG
>JBBPTT010000025.1:0-77679 GCA_038094175.1 Boletellus aff. lepidospora
GTGGGCGTACGGCTGCCACGTCTGACCGCCCTCGAATCCGATCTGAAGTGCGGCGACCCCCGTGCCCGTTCTGCCGTGACCATACCCGCAGTGTACGAGCATCGCCTTTTTCCCCCTGAAGAAGCTGATTGCCCGCCTGAGCTGCTCGAGGGAGGGTGCAGTAAAGTCGGGGACGCTCAGATGGAAGTAGGCGATCTTGGCGTCGCGCAATCGTGCACGCTCATCGCGTCTGTACTCATACTGGTTGAAGCTGAGGATGCTGTCGATCTTTATCTTGGTGAGGAACTCGACGGACTGTTGGGTGAGTTTCTGAGTGGCGTCGCTATCGCCGTTGGGGAGCTGCTTGTAGTTGGGCGCAGAAGAACGGTAAAGTAATTGTCCATTGGGGACAAACGGCTTCACCTGAGCGAACTGGAACCAGCCAGCAGCGCGCGCCTCGGATGCGGACATGTGTGAGAGCGTGTTTGAGGAAAGTAGGAATGAAAGATCATTGTTAAGGAGGGAGAGAAACAAGATCTTCCCTCTGCCCTGATGATCGGTGATCTGACAGCACTTGGGCTTGTCGAAGCTGCTGCAGACAGCCTGAAGTGGGCTCGTGGCCTGCAGTGCTGCACTGACTTGGAAGATGAATGTCAAACTCGACAAAGCTGCTCGCGACAGCAAACGTGTTGCTCGAACAGCCTGTCGTCGACAAATGAGAGTGACAGGGAGACCTTGTCGCGAGTGCGAAACACAAGCCGCGTAGTGCAAAAATTGTGGGGTTGCACGGTGGCGATGGGTGAATTCATGGGCTGTATAAAAAAGGAAATTTCTTGTGATCGATTTGTCCCCGCAGAATTATCAGCTTTGGTGTTGTTCAGCCGACCATCGCACGCCAGCCATGCAAAGACGATGCAGGCACGTCCGCCTCGTGCATCTGCAACACGTTACAAGTGGCAGTAAATGGAACGGACAAGATCGCGCACACCACCGCCGGAGACGACGGCGTTCCGACTCCACCTGCGTAGCGTTTATAACTCGCGACGCAGACAAGACACGCAGGCTCCCATCCAACTTGTGAGTCATCTCCCTGTCTTACGTTGCTGTTTCATTGTTCACCCCTCACCTCAGCATGTCTAGAGTGCTGCCCATCGTCTTTGACACGGATAATACCCCCCACACGTACGACGATAAATGGGGTGAAGGTACCGTGATGGCACACCTGTCACCACTACCTCAGTGATGGCAAAGGTACACACGCCATCATGCGACGACGAAGAGGGCGCTATGACCGTACAACGGCATACCTGTCACCACCACCTCGATGGCAGCAAAGGCAGCTCACAGACGCCTTCGGGTATCTCATACACAACTTAATGACATCGGTCTTGCAGGAAATAGTACGGACTCAAGTTGTCCTTCTCTAACCTTCATCAGCCTCTCCACAGTGCGCGTATACACCTCTGGCTCCATCTGGGGTTGCGTCTTCGACCACAGGGGCCCACAAATCCCCCTTATTGGCGTTTCAATTTGTCTCCTTATTGGCTATTTGGACATTAAAAAATGTATGACGATGGGTTGGGCTCAACGGTTTTGCTGTATATTTTGCACCACTCGTTGCATGTGGATCTATTCATTACAGGGTTGGGAGGTAATGTGGGACTGGGGGCTGCTATCAACGCAACTGTGAATAACTGAGACGATGCTGGGCCTGACACCTCTCGGCAGCGACTTATCGCATAATCACAGCACCTGCTCAAGCCCGGGCTCAGACCTGAGCCCAGCCTGGGCCCGACCCTTGCCCTTGTGAAAGGCTCGGGCGCATGTTTGAGTCAGGCCCGAGCCCTGCACATCACTGGCACTGACACAGCGCGGCTGTCTTTGGACTTCTCGGTTTTGAGGCTGACTCGAGGCATGCGGCCGTTCCAAAGACCTCATGGGGTAGTTGAAGAAAATATACAAAAGAGATGTGTGGTAACGCATAGCCAAGGTGCGCAAGATCCACCCGTGAGCCGTCCAGAACGTCGTTGAATTGGCCTTTCCGGACATCCGAGTGTCCGAGCTGTCTGACTCCCCGGGCCCAACGCCGTTTCACTCTGGGAGTCTTTTCGCACGCGGTGAGTTCAACTATAAAGCGAAGTTAATTTCGGCGCTACGAACGGGTGTTCTCCTTTCTCCTGGACACCCCACAATGATATTCTGTCGTTGGCTTGTCCTCGCATTTGTCGTTGCACGCGTCAGCGGCGGGCCGGTGCAAGTAGCAAATCTCTCACTCCCGTCCGGCGCCGCCATTCACAAGCAAGCTGTGGTGGATCTCTTCAATGTATCATACGCAGCATACAGGTTGGGTATCCTCCGCGAACATGGCAAGTGCGGGCTTTGACCTTTACCGTAGGAAGTATGCATGGGGCCATGACGATCTGCGCCCAGTCTCAAGGTCGTATTCCAACAGCCGAAACGGATGGGGCGCGTCCATTGCGGACGCTTTAGGCACCCTGGTTCGCATCTCCTTCGGCTGCGGGCGTTTGTGATCCGCCTCACACATCTGTGCTCACACGTACCTCAGTGGATCATGGGCTTTCACGAATGGTTTGAAGAGGCGGTCAACCACATAGCGACGGTCGACTTCAGTGTCTCGAAGACGGGTGGCACGGTCAGGTAAAGCGCCGCTGTGCCATCTTTGTGGACGACCTCCTGATGTGTGTTTCAGCCTGTTCGAAACGACGATCCGGTATATCGGCGGGTTCCTTAGCGCGTACGAGCTCTCTGGTCACAAGCACGATGTGTTGGTCCAGAAGGCAGAGCAAGTCGCACGACCGTTGACGCGCGCGTGGGTCGGGGTGGGGTTATCTTTGGGATTGCACCTTGTTACTTTACTTAACGAGGAGGTGGACACGACAGGACAATTCCATTCCTTACGGGGACATTGACTTTACCCGCCAGAAGCCCATCTATGCAACAGTAGGGCTTGGCCGTATTTTCCTTGCTAGCAGTGTTTGATTGATCAATCACCCTCAGGTTGGAATTGCTGGAGTCGGTACCGTACGTCCTTTCTACCCACTCCGAGCACGACTGAGCCGGTTTCTATCGACAGCTTACCATGGAGTGGGACCGTCTGAGGTGAGCAAAGGTTCTTACGAGTATCTGTACCTAATCCATAAGCCAGTTTATACACCAAGAACGATACCTACCGTCGGCTTGCCGAAAAGCCAGTGCAACATATCATGCACATGGTAATGCTCCAGGAACAATTACCCAAATATCCATGCATTCTAACATATCCTGGCATGGCAGCCAACGCCGCTCGTCGGAATGCCAGCACAAATGATCAATCCATCGACTGGAGAATCAGTTGGTTCCTACGTGGTACGTGACCCGCTGCACGATGTCGTCCCAGTTGCCCACCTGATATAGACATGGGGGCCGGGATCCGACTCATACTACGAATACCTGATCAAATACCCTCGACTCACAAACACGGACGATGATTCGTACGTAGACGCATGGTTGACAGCAGTAGATACTTCTATCAAGACTCTCATGAGAGTGCGTTGCCAAAGTCTTTCTCTGGAACGTCGTTGATGGGGTGTTTTCATCAGACATCGACTGTGGGTGACTGGGTTTACCTCGGGGATTACAACAATCAGGTGCTCCACGTTGGATCGCATTTGGCGTGTTTCTATGGCGGAAACTGGATTCTTGGTGGGTCGAGCATGGCTATTGCGGCGATTGGACTCATTCGTTGTAGGCGGGAAGCTTACCAACAATGAGACGATCTTCAACATTGGACTTCAACTGACAGATGCATGCTGGAATACTTATGCGAGCACTGCGTGGGTTCCACTTTTTTTCTTGCTGGTTTGGGACTCACCATCTTGATAGCACCGGTATTGGGCCCGAAGCATTCGCATACATCTCCGACGACGGCGGCTACACCGGTGGCCGCACGCCTACATGGGAACAACTCCGGTTTTACAATAAGCACGGCTACTATATCACTGCGTCGAACTACATCCTGCGTCCCGAGGTGCTCGAGTCCAACTTTTACGCTTGGCGCGCAACGGGGAATACGAAATATTTGGATAACGCTGCCAGTGCTATTCAGAGCTTCCAGAAGCATCTGTCGACCACGGTCGCGTATGCCGAGATCAACGATGTAAACAACGCCAAGTCGACCAAGAATGATAACATGGAGAGTTTCTGGTTTGCGGAGGTACTCAAGTACCTGTACTTGACGTTTGACGATCCCGACAACATTTCACTCGACGAACGTAGGTCCCGTGCAACGAGCGCAAGTGGCCGATGTACTGAGACGAGCTTTTTTTTTTGTGACCCAGACGTGTTCAACACCGAGGCTCACCCACTGAGAGCGCCACCGGCAAAGGACGTCTATGGTTCTGGCACCAGAGTGCCCTTGCCCCTGGTGCTCAACGAGGTGGAACAGCCATTCTTTATCGATTGAGTTCTGGCGGGGTCTCCAGGTCTCGACGTATATCATAGTACATCGGACTGTTCTAGTGTATTTAGTCTTTAAGAGGACTTGCTTTGTGGTAATTGGCTGTCGATGGGCGACAGCAAACTGGGGACGCACGGCGCGAGCGTACAGTGGATTAGCACGACTCGAAGACCTGGCCGGTGACATGTCTAAACTGGGTTATATGACAGGCCAGATTTTTGGGATCAAGAAGATGTTGTGGTCGGAACGTTGGCCCATACTCCAAGTTGGGCCCCAAGACTTTGAACGCGGGTACATACTGCGAGCGGTTGCAAGTCGCTAGTGCGTGTGGGAAGGTGCAATTTGCGCTTGCCAGTGGCCGTGGGTGGCCATCTGTTACATAAGCAGTCCTTCCACTCGAAGTTACGATTTACAGTGGCGCCCCCAAAGCCCGAGTCCAGCACGCGACGAATGGCATACTTCGCCACCACCTCGCTTCGGATTTATCCGTTTCCTCACTCATGTACAGAGATTGTCGGTGCTAATCGTTGTGGTTCAAAGAAAGTGCAGGCTGCGATTTCAAGTCAGATTTACCGTTGGCAGCTAGACTCGTTAACCACGCCCGTTTGGTTTAGGCACGCATATATGACAATGCTGTGCCTTCGACTCCTAAAGGTTTCAGGTCGCCTGTGGGGTCCCTTTGCTCCCGCACCCCGTTGGCGGAAACATTTGGCCATGGTCCGTTTGCTTTTCCAACATACCTCGTACTAACGCCTTGCCGTTCAAGAGTTTGTCTTGGCAGAGGGATCTGGTGGGGTCCCAACGTACATTTCATACGGCCCTTCTACTCCTTTTATTTCCCCTTCACTCCTTTAGTAATGCGTACTGAAATACCCCAGGGTATATTGGACGTTCGTTTTGAAAAGTCGGTCCCTTATATCCGTTTGGAGGACATACAAGTTATTATCCCTCGAGGCGTGCTAAGTTTGGCAAGCAGTATTCCGGGCCAAGGTCGCTGTTGAACAGGACGCTTAGCCACTGGTAGCCCTGGCTATCACCTGATGATTCGTTGAACGAGAAGACGTGTGGACCTGACATCCACACAGGGCTGGAGAAGGTGTCGAGGTAAAAGTGTCTGGTCTTCTCGGGCTGCGTGCGTATCGAAGTTGTTAGCCTGCGGGGCCATTGCTGAACGACAAGGAATGCGGCGACGTACCTTCTTTGAAGTACAAGGTGCGTTATTTTGACCATATCACTGGTCAGAGGTGGCCTGGGGGATGGAGGTGGGGGCAGGCCTGAGGGTCGAAGCAGATGTGGTAGGGGTGGCCATCGCAGAGGATTGCGTTATGAATTGGGGTTGGTACAAGCGCAGTGAAGCGGACGATGGGCACGGATATCCAGGGGGGATCGAAGTGCGTTTCCGGTCTAACTGGGGCGACAAGTACCCCCTCTTTATATCATCCTGTTTCCGGAGTGGACTCGAGCGCGGCGCGCAATGCGTCGTGGTCCTTGTTCGCTGTCTAGTCCACGTCCAAGCATTCGGAATACCATAAGCGCTGCATGGCCAGGTAACTTGGGGCAGCTCTGCCCTCTCTTTCTGCTCATCGATCCACACATAACATTGGCCATGATCCTCGCCTCGAGAAAACCTGTTGGTCCGGATGCTCTCGTTCCATAAAGTTGTTCGTCGTGCACCCCGCGGTGGACGAGGCCCGGGTGGTCCTCACATGGTCTCACGTGCAATCATTGAAGGCCTGGATGAATGCTTTTTTTTTGTTTCATTTACCACGTTCAGGTCGTGTTACTCGCATCATTCCACTATGGTCGCGATCATCTTGTAAGCTATTTTCGTTCCAGTTACGCAATCAGGGGGCCCATGTGTGACGGGCCCATGGCGTGGACCACGGTCGGCGTGGTCACCACACCACAATCTAGGTGCCCACGTGCTTGGACCGTTCTCCACCTTGATGTCACATATGATTAGCGCCAAAGCACTGAAGCTCCGACTCTCTTTGGTCCTCGAATAACCGCACGAATGTATACTAGCATTGGATTGCGCAACGACTTGAAAGTCGCTTTCGGTGGTCCCCGAGGCGATTCCGAATTGCTCAGGCTGTTGCTCGGTCCGTGACGACCCAACCGCATAAAACCAACCATGCAACATGCTTTCATGCAACAACAATGACAAGATTCAGATACAATCCTCGCTCGTTCATCTTTCTAGCTACCTTTGTCAAGTACATACAAATAACCAATCCGACCTTACTCATCTGCCACACCAAGACTGGCTTCCGCCTTGATTCCACCGATGTAAGCCATTCCCGTCGGACTGCCTTCTACCTTGACCTCGATCTTGCAAGCATCCTCCGGGTGCTCGCGTGCCCACTCGAGATCGATGATGATGGGGTAGTTGAACCGTAACTCTTGCTCCGACTTGAGGGTGATTCCGGCAAAAAGAACGCTAGACTTCTCCAGCGATGGAATGACGACCCCAACTTCCTTGATATAGGCATCCACATGCTGTTGCTGGGCGATCTTGATGAAGCCTGATAAATTCGTTGGCCGAGGGGGAGGAGGGGCCCCACCAGTGAAATACTGACTCGGGAGGGGCTTGTACCGCACCCCCGAGGACTTGGACCAGATTATCGCCAGGCCGATGGTAGCCCATACTTTAAAAAGTGCGGGCTTTCCGTACAGGAAAGGAATGTTGAACAAATTCTGCTTGGGGGAGACCTCCGGGTAGGCAGCCCAACCCTGAGGCACTATGTCGAGCGTGTTGACCAGATTCAGATTCCAGCCTTGGTAGCTGGCCGCTCCCGACTGTTTGCGGGGTGGGAGCGTCTGAGTGAAGAGCTCGGTAAACTCCACGTTTCCAGGACTGGCTCCCGCAGTCGGGTACGTCAGAGTGTGATCAGCCCGGGTGACCCCGGCCTGGACTAGGGAAAGTGCAAGGGAGGGGGAAAGAGCACCCCCAAGGCTATGCCCGGTGGTAATGAACCTCGTAGAGCCATGATGGCCATGTTTGGTAACGAAGTCAAACAGCGTCGTGCCCTCAGATGCAGCACCCGCTGGTGCTGGTGTGGTAAGCAGTAGATGCACCGTGTTCACTGTGCCCGTTGCTATGTAAGCGCCGTCCGACACAATGTTATCTGATTTGGCTGGACTGGACTGAATTCCGCTAGCCACCCAGGCCCTGAAATCAGAGACGGTGTTCACCCAAAGATCCTCCTTGGACCACGCATACAAGGACTCGCTTGGTGTTCCAGCAATAGCGATGACGTAGGTCGGATGGACGGAACCGTCCTCGAACTCGAGGTGCGGATGATAAGCGATGTACCACGAGTTGGCAGGACCAGTGGAAGTTTTGTCTGGAATGGGCTTCCATACGACTGGGCCCCAGACGACGTGCCAGTGTGGCCCGATCTTGGGAAGATCCTTGGCCAGCTGGACCTGAAGTGACTGCTGAAGGACAGTTTGGGTTCCCTTTTCTTTGTTGACCCGGTTGGAGGCAAGAGACAACAAAAAGATTTGTTGGAAAACGTCGGACGTCATTTCAGAAATGGATGGTGTGGGTCTGAACAAATTGTCAGAGATGGAACCTCGGACAAGGCGGAGCGAGGTAGGCATACCGTCGAGCTGGATCAGGAATCTACAGCTGACGGATGCAAGCGTAGCTTTATAAACATCCATCCGCCTGGGTGCAGGCCGGGGCTAGTTCGGTTCCTGGTCGAAACCAAGCCTACAGAAGACGGTGGAACAAGGGTAAGTGGATCCATCCCGTGATGATCGTTTAAAAGTACGAGGCACGGACGACGATAAGACCACGGTCGTGAGACTAGGAACATGGTTGAGCGCGAGCGTTTTCCAGAACAGGGCGTCTTATTTTCTGCATCCACTTGGCACAGAGCGGACGCTGGTGGCATATGGAATCATTCAGGCCGCACGTCAGACAGTTCTCAGCATCATGAAAATGTTCCCAGCATTGCAACCTAATGTGACAAAGGTACATCCAGACCAAAATTACATGGCTTGCGCATGGATTGTACTCCAATATAAGGACCTTATATTCGAGTCGTTCGACTCTTGTGCACCATATCCTGGTGAATTGTGGGCATGCTGTAGATTACAAGACCATTATAATACATTATATCTTCCACGCGTTTTCCGTGATGTTGGTCCGAATGTACCTTGGTCACATTAGGCTGCAATGCTGGGAACATTTTTGTGACGAGAGCACGAACGCTAAAATCAGCACAGCATGTGACTCGATCAGCACTACCAAGCGGCAATTTGGTGGTAGTCGCTAAGCAGGCTGACGCGTGTGTTCCCGACAGCTCGAATCAGCAGTCACCACACGCTCTACAGTGTACGTTCTCCCCCCCCCTTTGGCTAGCCTAGCGACTCAAGAGCAGCAACGCTCAACAGAGTCGGGCTCTTGTTCCACAAGCACCTCCAGTTCATTATCGGCCTGCGAGAACTGTATAATCGTGATGTATACCGCTGCACACAGGGCTTCGACATCGGATATTGTGTTAGTACGCAAGTCTTACTCCTCCTGAAAGGCCAATATATGCGCAAAGATTGGACATACTCTCGATAGTCGGCCCTCCTGGGAATTGTTCGACACGTTATTTGTCCGAAATGCTCAGTGCCGGGAGCCCGACGTCAGCACTCCCCACCTCATTTCGAGGCGCACACGCGCTGCAAGCTCCTATGTTCCATATGTCTTTGGTGGTGAGAATAAGGCGGATTGCGGTATATCACGTGCGCGCTGTGCTGGTCATGTGATGTTCCCTTTGCTGACGTGTGAGCATCGTTGGCCTTTGTATATGGTCTTTACTCATCGTCCTCGGGCCCATCCCGGTCAGAAGACGATGGACGATGGTGCATTTTCAAACCTCTCCTTGTGCTGATGGAGAAGATCGGTAAACCCCCAAGCAAGAGCGACTATATAACGATCTTTTGACCCTCCTTTTCCTATCATATCATCACAGTTTCCCACCTCTATCATGTCGGCATCTCGCGTTCTGTTCCCGAGAGAAAAGGTGGGCGCGTTTGAACTATCCTTTTGAACTAGGCACCAAAGCGATACCTACACCTGGACCGGGAGAGATCCTTATCAAGGATGTCACCGCGGCGTTGAACCCTGTAGACTGGATGATGCTGGGGTGGTAAGCAGTAGATGCACCATGTTCACCGTGCCCGTCGCTATGTAAGCGCTGTCCGACACAATGTATTTCTATTGGATTGGACTGGACTGAATTCCGCTAGCCACCCAGGCCCTGAAATCAGAGATGGTGTTCACCCTAAGATCTTCCCCAAACTACGCATACAAGGACTCGCTTGGGGTTCCAACAATAGCGATGACGTAGGTCGGATGGACGGAACCGTCATCGAACTCGAGGTATGGATGACAGGCGATGTACCACGAGTTGGCAGGACCAGTGAAAGTTTGGTCTGGAAAGGGCTTCCATACGACTGGGCCCCAGGCGACGTGCCAGTGTGGGTCAATTCTGGGAAGATACTTGGTTGGCTGGGCCTGAAGCGACTGCTGAAGGACAGTCTGGCTTCCGCTTCTCCGTTGACTTGGTCGAAGGCACGAGACAACAAGAAGACTTATTGGAGGACGTCGGATGTTATTTCAGAAGATGGATGGTGCGCGCCTGGACAGATTATTAGAGATGGGACCTCGGCCGAGGTGGAGCGAGGTAGGCATGCCGCCGAGCAGGATCAGGAGTCTACAGCTGACGGACACAAGCCTTGCTTTGTAAACATCCGTCCGTCTGGGCACCAGCCAGGGCCAGTCCGGTTCCTGACCGAATCAAGCCTGCAGAAGGTGGGGGATGAAGATAGACGGGTGTCCGAAGGTCTGCCGGCGAAGATTGTTCAGAAGTACGAGGAACAGTACTTGACGATAAGACCATTTATCATTCCGATTCTCGAAGGACAAGCACCTGAACATCAACCAGTTTATCGACACATTCTTACTGGGTAATGATGCAATAGGATGCGCGGAACTTGCCAGGCTGTCCGCAAGTGAGCCTCAAAATTGACGCTATTCCAGAGCCTTCATTGGAATTCCATGTCGGGTGCCCGTCAGGACGAAACCGTTCCGCTTCGGGCTGGGGTTTTGCGAACACGGTCCGTGACAGGCCCGATGTGTTGTCCCTGCATCAAGTGGGCACGAGAGCGCATGCATATCGTGATGTAGCCGCAAATAAAAAGACGTCGTGGCCATCTCCAGTGCACTCACCTGGTGGTGCAGATCTTGAGCTAAAACATCGAACAGCGTACGCATTTGAAGCCCCGACGAACAACTTCGTTTAATAAGAGTGCCGTCGTGGCCAGGACACGAGGCTTAGTGGGAATTAAGCATGACGATTCTGCCAGGTCGAGCTTGTAAACCAAGAACTCGCAGTCAGGACGTGACCCAACGGTCGGCCTAACAAAATGTGCACTTCTGCGTTTGGCTGATCACTCTGACTGGCAATCTCCTGGCATGACCAGTCTTGCCTCGTCTATTTGCTGGCAGCATCCCGCAGTGGCAGCGCGTTCGCCGACATGTTCAAGTCAGCCCGTCCCAACACGAACGGGGCTTCCAGACGAGCGATCCCTCGGCCAATAACCCAACCTGGCCCCTGCGCTGGCCAGAGGACGGACTTGCTTTTCGGCCCTCCTAGTAAGCCTAACGTTGTGACCGTCAGAGGGGTACCTTTGGACACACCGCAGCATGAATTCCATGACAAGGCATCACGACCGCCTTCCATGCACTCTGTATTCAGGCGTGGCAGGCAGTTGGGGTCCTGTGTTGTTTCGTCGGGTGGAGCAGTCCAAGCATACAGACGCTTTTTTTTTCCTCAGTGTCGCCGAGGTAGACGTTCGCTTCCTCACTGGTGTGTACATACGTTCCTCTGCGCTGTTTTGGACTGAGAAGGATGTCGATGACTCAGAGAGGTTAGCTAAACCGTATCTATCCCATTTTCTCAGCCCAACACGCGGAGAACATGAAGCTCCGATGCTCGGGCCCATGCGGCACGCCAGTAGGCGTCAAATTTCTGACATGCCAGCGAGGCGAGGCGGGTATAAGCCCGTTGAAAGCCATTTCGAGTCCCACGGGTTCTCTCCCTCACCCTCTTCCCCCATCCTTTGGATACACAGGAACTCGGACGGACAACGCCAAGCAGAACGCATGGTGACGGGAACCACACACTTTATAGTGTACGCAGATCAAGAGGCAGGTAGACATGTTCAAGATATCCCTTTCGTTCCTCAGTGTTAATCGCTCTGGGTGTCATGTCAGGCATCACTCTGTGGCAACGGTGGCCCCCAGGCGTTCGCCAACTCTGGCTCCTCATGGTCTGGTGTCACAAGTTGCGTGTGTTAATGTTGTCCACAGTAGACTCGCATCTACATGTCCTCTTCCAACATCCCTGCCCTCTCGACTGCCCTTGCCTCTATCTCCTCAGATTCGGCGCCGTAACCGCCACGCTCTTCCAGGACTTTGAATCTTGTCTGGGCAAGCCCTGGAAGCGCGGGGCGCTTACAGACTTGGGTTCAGGACAGAGAAACCGTTCACAATTGGCATTGTACCCTGGGTAAGGTTCTGTTGCGTACGTCCCTGGGCGAACGACGGTCCCGTTCTCGGCGAATGAGAAGACGTGTGGACCTGACATCCACACGGGATTGAAAAATGTGTCGAGGTAAAAATCTTGGGTCGTCTCGGGCTGCGCACGTATCGTTGTCAGTCCGCAGGGCCATTGTTGAACGACAAACGATGTGGCGGCGTACTCCCTTCGATGGTTGAGGTGCGTCATTTTGACCATATTGCTGGTTAGATGTGGCGGGAGTAGAGGTGGGGGTAAGCGTGGGGTTGGAAGCCGGTGTGATGGGAGTGGTTGTTCCAGAAGAGTCCATTATGATATAGTTCCGGATATGCTAACTGAATGAATTCCGTAGAGGGGATCAGGGGAACGGTGAATGGCGTGGAGCGTCGGTCGCGATCAGGATCAGTGACGGAGCAAGCAGAGGCTACAGGAACATCCTGAGGACGAGGCAAGCAAACGACTGGAAAAGTGCAAAGGGGAGACGGGATCGTGTTTCTGGTCATGATAGAGCTAGAACAGCACCCGCCTTTATACCATCGCGTTCTGGAGTGGCTCAAACAGAGAGTGCAACGACCTTTGTCCCGTCCCTATGAAAGCGACAGGGTAAACGGTCTACAGGCAAGCTTTGTCCTTTTTGTTCATGCATTGGTCGCGTAACAATTCTATGTTTGCAAGTGTCGATCAGCTGGCGTTCTCGCACACCCACAAAGGTAACACGCAGCTGTTCAACAAGCTATTCGGATAAATCGGTCCTGGCTGCCTGCTCGGGAAGGGGATTGCAACGTCGTGGGTACCAGTTGGCGTTTGTTGGTGTTCAAAATCCACTGTCAAAGGCGAGTAGATGCGCACCCGTCTACCTCGACCGACGCCATGCTCATTGGCGATAACGGCATACACTGTAGCAAAAATGAAAGGTGGGGAAAGAGGTCAGCGTCGAGGACATTGATCTTTGGTTTTCTTCTTCTGTCGTGCTCTACCTTCCGCACCATGGATCTGTGGCTCATCGATCTCGTTGTCCCAGACGCACACACACGACGTCTTGTTTGGATTGCCATCATGATGTAGTGGTTCAAAGTCCTGACGTGCTGCTAGCAGTCAATGCTGGCGGTCGCTGAACGCGCGTGACGCAAGACGGGAAGGTCTGAGCTGAGAAAGAAGAAGCGACAACGGGGTGAGCGTGGCAAGGGCAGCGAGAAAGAAAGGGGCATGCTCGCCCAAAGGCTACCACTCGTTCCCCCGTGCAAATTTTCACACAGACAGTTCAGGTAAAGGAAAAGTCAATATCATTTCTGAATCTACTACCGTCCATGCTAAATGCGTGAGGTTCTGGTGTGCGTGATGAATGAAGGTGGGTGATGCTACAGGGATTGCGCGAGTTGATTCATGTGGAACGATTGTGTGGAGAGAGTATTCAAGAAAAAAGCTGAAGGGAGGAAGAAAAATACGTCTCCACAGAAAACAAGGGGAGAGCGAATAGGTCTGAATGATCGAAAAAAAAATACTCGTACGATCAAAAAAGAGGGGTCCTCGACGACCCCACATTTCTGCATCTGTGCATCAATGTGATCCGAGAAGCGTGAAGAATGAGCGTGTGGAGCGTGAAAGAATAAAATAAAACAAACAAGAGACGATGAGACCCACGAAAAGAATGCACCAGAAGAAAACCTATTCCATGTCAATGGCCGAGCCACTCGCCTCCGCTCGCGAGCTTGGCGAACAGTCCCCTGCGCTCCATAAGCACATCATATCGTCCCTCCTCCGCTACCCTCCCATCTTCGATAACCACCACGCGATCACACATCCGCATCACCTCTACCTTGTGTGTCACCATGACCGTCGACCGTCCGACCATGGCACGCCGGATCGACTCGAGCACCGCAGCCTGGTTCGCGCCGTCGAGCGCCGATGTACATTCGTCGAGAATGAGAATCTGTGATGGACGAGCGAGTGCGCGCGCAATTTGGAGACGCTGCGCTTGCCCGCCCGAAATGAGCGCGGCGTTCTCGCCAACGGGGGTATCGTACCCCTGTGGCAGCGATATGACGAAATCATGCACATGTGCAGCTCGCGCGGCGCGTATGACATCTTCGTCGGTCATTTCGACTAAGTGTCCGTATGCGATGTTCTCCCGAATGGTACCTTCAAGGAGGTTCGGAGTTTGGTTCACGACCGCAATGTGGTTGCGCAGATGATGGATGTCCGTCGATCGGAGTTCGTGTCCGCCAACAGAAATTACCCCCGACGTTGGCTCGTACAACCTTTGCAGTAGGGCCGCCACGGTCGATTTGCCACATCCGGAGGTACCCACGAGTGCGACACATTCGCCCTCTGCGACTTTCATTGAGAAGTTGTCCAACACCAACGTATCAGACTTGGTTGGGTACGCAAAGGATACATTTTGCAGTACGAGGTCACCAGAAATTGGAGGGCGGAGTATGCCTTGAGATTCGCTCGTCGCGTCAGTAGGAAGTGTCACGAACTGGAAGAGTGAGGTTGTCGCTTGTACGCTTTTGGAAATTCTTTGAGTGAACGCCATAAGCTGGCTGCCAATTGTGACGGTGAAGACGACCAGATTGAGTACCTGAACCATCCCGAGATACGTGTATGTGCCTCTAGCGACGAGGACGGCACCAATGTAGAACAAGAGCGCTTCTGCGAAGTAAATGAGAGCGGAAGCGACACCATACGAGCCCCCCTCGACGAAAGCGCCGCGCACACCAACGGAAAGGCAGACCAAAACGGACTTGTCAAAATAGGCTTGCAGAACAGGCTCCAGAGACATAGCGCGAATGCTGCGAATGTTTAGGATCGTCTATGGGGAGAGAGAAATGAATGACAGGTGCGCATCCACATGAAGAACGTACCTCATAGTAGACTCTCGCAACCTCTTCGCGAGCCTGCTTATTCCTAATCTCGTATTTCCCGGCCGATCTTGCCTGAAGAGCCATTACGCCGACAAAAACTGGACCAATGGCGATGCCCACGAGGGTCAGTTGCCAACCACACACCATGGCCCAAATCAGTCCGAGACCGATCATGGACACAACGACCAGGAATTGGCCCATAACGACCGCCACGAGCGTACGGGCGTCATCAGCATCCTTGATGAGAGCTTGTGCAAGTGTGGCAGGAGAGTGAGCGGGAGAGTCAAACCATGTTTTATCTTGCGCAAGAACGCGGGAAAATGCAGTATTGCGCAGACGAGTGACCCAGTGAACGGCGGATGTTTCCATTAAAAAAATTTTGAGACCCATGAGCAGACCGTCAATAGCTGCGATGCCGAGGACGAGGGCACCATAGAAGTTGATAGTGGCGGCCCCGGGGTCTGCAGAGACCTCGAACATAAGACGAGAAAGTAAGAATGAGAAGATGGGGGTCATGGCACCGCTTAATATGCAAGCGGCGAGACCAAGGAAGAGTAATGGCTTTCCAGGAATCGTGGGATATATGAGACGTAGTGTCGCGATGAGACCCGGTGCAGGATGGGGCTCTGGGACCGAGGGTATCAGGTCCGACTGGAGTGTTTCAGAGATAGCTTGTATAGCATTGGGCGCTCTTCTAACACGCTTCTTGCGTCTCCCAGCGGCCTGTTCTGCGCTCCGTTTCATGCTGATCTTCTCGCTCTCGAATTCATCATCATCTGTGACCATCGGTTCGGGTGGGGTAGCCAAAGTGCAAGGAGTAGCCGGAGAAGGAGTGGTAGGCGTGAACTGCATACTTGCCAAACGACCACCGTAAACAGAGGGTGGGACAGTGGGTGAAGGAATTAGGATCGTCGTGCTGAAGGGCCGCCTACGCCGCCCAGAAGAACTATTCTCGAATTCGGTAGCGTGATTCAAAACTACAGAGGGAGGGGGAAATGGGGGAGCTTCGTCCTGAGCGTTTCCATTCGCTGTCTTTGTCAGCTCACTAAGAACGTCGATCACCCAGCCCCCCATTGCCATCGTGACAGGGCGAACATTGCTGAGCGTCGGGGCAAGGCTGTAGTGTTTACTCTTTGCCTGTCGTGCCTCCCGGGCTTCTTCGTCCTGGAAAGCGAGAATCTCGGCAACCTCTTCATATATAGGTGGATGTGCATCGGCAGCGTTCACGTCGTCGGAACCACCACATTCATGCGTCATCTTGTGCCAATTGCCACCGGCCTTCTCCAAGTCCGCGCGGAACCCTTGCTCAGCAACGCGGCCCTCGCACATAACGTACACGAAGTCATCGGGGTTGATGCTTGTCAAGTCGTGGGTGATGACAATGGTCGTTTTCCTGGTGCGCGAACGCCACGCTCGGATCGCTGCAGTCGTCAGATGGCGTGTCGGAGGGTCCAACGCTGACGTTGACTCGTCTACATGCGCGTATACGTGAGCAAGTCGTCATCTATATGGACAGACAGGGGTCTTACCGAGAATCAGGACATCAGGATCACGTACCCTCGCTCTGGCGAGTGCTAGGCGTTGCCTCATGCCCCCGCTCAACACGACGCCGCCCCCGGTATTGCTATTCTCCCCGCTCCCGGCCAATATGGTCTCGTATCCCGCTTCAAGCTCTGCGACCCAACTCTCCAGCATCGCAAGCCGACATGCTTCCTCCACCTCCGCACGAGTTACGTCTTCGGCGCGCCTCCCACTTCCGACAGCACCAACGGCGACATTCCAGTGAATAGAGCCCCTGAAGACTTGCGCACCGATCCCGGCGGAACCTTGCGTGACACCGGCGACATGCCGTCGGACCCAACTAGCATCCAGGTACCGCAGATTTTGTTCATCGAGTAGCACTTCACCTCCACCAGGGGCCGGGTTATAATAGCCGAGTAGAATGGATCCGATTGTCGACTTGCCACATCCAGAGGGACCGACGATAAATGTCGTCTCGCGGGAAGGAAGGAACATGTTAACATCGCGTAGGACGGGCACGCTCGGACGAGTAGGGTAGGAAAAGTTGAGGTTGTTGAGCGTGAAATCACCCGCAAAGCTTCGCGGCTCAATTCGTCGAAGGGGTCGCAACTTCTGGTGTTTGCGAACGGGAAGTGCAGGGTTTTGTGGAGAGGAAGCAATGATCGCCGCGAGCTCTACAGCTGCTGCCTTGCCTTTGGCTAATGTGACCAAGAGAGGGACTGTCATCTGCAAGTTACTGGTCGCTATCAAACACGCCCAGAAGACGCTCATCACGTCTCCGGGCTGATTCTTGCCCTCGCGTACCAGGTGTGCTCCAAACCAAAAACCCTGAACAAACATGGCCATTGTAACGAATTGACTTGAACCACCTGCGATACCCCAGACGGCACCGAGTGATTGAACTGCGACCGCGATGCGCGTGAGAAGAGTGTGCTCGTAGGAAGCAGCATTAGCTGCCTTGACTGCGCCGATGTTTGAGACAACGCGGGAAACGAGGGAAGCAGCACGAGCAATGAGTACATTCTCCTGTGCTAAACGAGGTGACGCAAAAGCCTGAGAAAAACCCTGGATGAGAATGAGAAAGGGCACGGCGGAGAGGATGACAAGAGCCAAGAGTGGAGACCACACGAATGCGAGTACAAGTGCCATCACTGCCGTAACAAGATGTTGAAGAAATTGGCCGGTTGCAAGGGAGGATGCGGCGTGTACGTCGTCGGTTTCCCTGTTTCACGAATGAACACCATGTAACGGATAGAGGCAAAGGGACTTGCCTGGCAAACTTGGCCATGAGACCCCCAGCGCCACTGGGGACACCCTCACCACCTGTGTCCTGCACGTTGGTGAAATTGTCGCTTCCCATCTGTCTATCGAACCACTCCATCTGGCTGTGGATGACTGCGTCGTAAACCTGCCTCCTGAGTTCGATGACATTCCATTGGCCGACCCATATCCATAGACTGCTGGTGACGCCGCTCATGACCAGGGCGGCAAAGCCAATTGCCACGAGCTGTAACGCAGCCATGCCAACGCCATGAAGCAGAGCATCCTTTGCCGCTTGAGGTGGATGTGGAGTGAGAGGGAACGCGGCGAATGCATTGAAGGAACGGCCGACGACGTAAGTCATGAAAGGGGCAATGGCACCTGCCGCGGTGGACGACACGACGGCGGGTGCGAGCAATACGAGCTTTCGCCTCGGGGTGAGGAAAGAGAAGAGTAACCGGAACGTTGGTGCAGGGGGAGACGGAGGAGGTAATTCGTGGACAGACGCAGCTGAGGATGAGGGGGAATCGTCCAAGTCACAGTGTTCCTTGATATCAACAGAAGCGGGAGTCGTTTGTACAGGCAACTCTGGCATCGAACGCGTTGGGTCGTGGTTGTTCATCGTTGTCGCGGACGACGAGGAGGAGCCACGCCTGGGGCTGCTGTGAATGGAGTGAGGGAGAAAGGAACGACCGGTGCATGGCGAAGCGATCCGTTTTGTTGTCTGTCGACACTGAATGGGGTCCCGACACTATTGTACGCGCACGTGTCAGGACAATAAAGATCCCGCTTATGTAACCCGCCGAGGGACGAAGCTTTTGCCTAACAACAACAAACAACCGTGCCGGAAGATCCATTGAAAGTACTGCTCATCGTCCTGTTCACCGTCCGTTTGGTGCGTCCGAGAAACAGTGGATCAGGCTACTGCTGGGGAGTTTTCTCCTCCGTCAGTCAAAACCTAGCCGAAGAGGCAAGCGAGACTGCCAAAAGCCCCCTTGACGCACTACGCGAAGCAGTTTCAGCTCGGACAGTTGATATCGCCTGTCCAAAAAAATCGGTCTCTGACTCGGTTCCACAAACGCAAGTTTCAGCTCTGCCGAATCCACGGCGGATCCGTCTCCGCTAATCTCCGAAGTCTCTCGCACGTCAGGGAGCGTCAGCACAACCCCAAGTGTTGGATGCGTCTAGCGTCAAGTCCCAGTGCAGTGCATTGTCAACCCCACTTCCTGAAAAAACACCGCCCCTGACACCAAGCGTCACATCAACGACAGTTCAATACCATGGTCACGAAATGGCAGGAAAGCGGTCTTCGTAATCCGAGATGATGATAGCCTCCAAGGCATTGACCTCTCTCATTGCTATGATATTCTGGTATTTTGCAAAACGCATAAGTATATCGATGCGAGACAAAGATCGATTCTGTCTTACATCGACCAGCTCGTTCGGCGTCGCGTTAAGCGCCAGTTGACACCACCTCGAGAGACCGGGCAGCAATCCAGCCAGGCGAACTCTTACTTCATCCTTTTTCTCAGAGCTAGTACTTCCGTCGAGGTCTCCCGTCCCTGATCGTTCGTGCGCCTCTTCTGCGTTTGGCCCATTCGCAGCACTGGTAGTGTCAACAAAGACACGCGCACGAAGACCATCCATTAGTATCTCGGTCGCCCGATCGAGTGCGCAGCCGAACGCGTGGTCAAAATCTGGTCCCGATAAATAACGATAGGTCTGTGCGAGTAACGCAGCGAACTGTGGGTCAGTGCTCAAAGAACCGGACGATGTGGCGAGCGAATCGGGCATGCCCTCGGGCAATGCAGGTCGAAAATGGGCTACGAAAGAGTGCTCTGGAGACTGCGAAGCACGCGAGCTGAGATCCGATTCATAGGCATGAGAAGAGAGGGGTGTAGGGAAGGCCGTATGCCAGGGCTTTGGGCTTTCGGTCGAAATTGCGTTCCCCCGGCCCATCCCATTGCAAGATGCTTCCAAAGGGGGTATAGGCCGCTCAATATCGCCACGCGTCGAGTGACTAGGACCAGATAATGGAGGGTGACTTTTCGCAAGGAAACAATCAACGTTATCAGGGATTTCACCCTTTTGATGTATCCCCAGAGCACCACCTCGTGTGAGGACATGCGCGATTGTTTCCGGCGTTGGCGGAAGGAGGGATGTCAAAAATCTGGAAGAGGCGTCAACCGAAAGGCCTTCTGGATAGGACGCTTAGAAAACTCGCCTTGCACCCAGTTTGCATCTTGTACTATCCGTTTCCACACGTCGCCGTACATCCATGATCAGCGTAAATAGCTCAGCGGGGGAAAGTTTTGCTTTCAATGACACGCTGATCGCAATGAAAAACGTCAGCAAGCACAATAAGCCTAGATGGTCACACGAGGTGGGACGTATATAGTCGCGTCACACATCATGCGACACCCACGCGCGATAAATCACCATCCACTTACTTGTCAAATACGCTCTCAACAGCTCCCCTGACCCTCGCAGCGACATCCTTCCAACCTACGTGCAACACCCACCAAGAAAGCGTGAGAAAACGCACTTCTGTGACTTCGGAGATGGCGTCAAGCTTTTCGTCGTCCTCGTCACCATTCTCAGTTTCACCAAAAATCCATGCTGGCCAGATTGCTTCTACATCCACAATCTTAGCGACTGCTTCCCTAGCAAGGATTCCGGTAAGAGAAAAATAGGGCGACTGATCGCGTTCGCGTTCAGCACGCTCAGAAGCCCGAACTGAATCGATATAACGGCTGCGACCAAGGAGATTGAGTTGAACCGCCGTGAGGAGAGAAAGCAGAGTGATCGTATACAACGTGGTCAGCGTGCGTGTGAGTGCTCGGGGGCTGTCAGTCGGGTTGCATATAGCCAGTGAACACGTCGCACCGAGTATTTTGACTTCATTCCATAGTTGAGCCCTAGTTCGTGAGCTCGAGGAGGGTGCTGGATCTTCCGTACTGCTTTCATGTTGGCTGAGAGAGGAGCTCGCCGACGTGATGGAGTCTGACAGCTGCGCATAGACGTCCGGTCGAGAGCTGGGCCCTTCAGATGCTGAGGGTTGTTCCACCCAGCTGCCAGAAACTGCTGAGGCGTGGTCACCACCAAAGGTGGACCCTGAATAGGAGGAAAAAGAAGCAGAGCCGACATCCGAATTCACGTCCGAGGTCGTACTCAGTTCGGACACAGATTGAGACAGCTGTGGGTTCTGTGTGGGAGGATGCGCGCGAGAACGGGAGGCACGCGAGATGGACTGCAACTCATTCGTGAGAGCCTCGACGTCCATTTCTTCAAGGATCTGAGAAGCAAGGCTAGGCATCAGAGCCATTATTGTAAAGCAGACGTCATCGTGGGTCGATTGAAAGCGGCGTCGAAGACTGTTTCCCCGCGAATATAAATAAGACGACGATGGATGCGCTAAATAATATGCAAGACATACTTTTCTCTGGCAAGTCTGCTTCTAGCCGTCTTGTCCTTGATTTCATCCAGTCTGTTGTTGACATAGGAACTGAGGACATATGAACCATAAAAAAATGTGGTAGACTGGATGAGGCCTCGACGGCGTTCGCGCACATATCGCTGTATCGCGTCCAACATTGAGAGCGTTCGAACAAGCTTGTGTTTCTCTTGCCCCGCTTACTGAGTGCGGATTACATAATGGATCATGCGAACTATCTGCTCGTGCTCGTAGCACTGGCAACGGTACTTTGACACTAGCAACGGGTCTGAACAACCAGACAGGGGAATGCTGCAATGAAAAATGCTTTGTTGCAGGAATCCACGCAACCACAGACTTATTTTGTATCTGGTAAGTGCTATTCTCCAAGTCTGGATCAAAGGTAAAAATAAGATACCTTGAGTTCCACCCCTCCCTTGGCCCAATCCTTGTTACCTATCTTCCGGGTCAGCGGTGGGAGCACCATCTGACACTCTCGTGCGGTTTGATGTGGCTATAAGAGCACTAGAGGGCCGGTGGGGATCATCTCCGACGTCTGAAATGCCAGACACTAGGATATTCTTCGCTCGATACCTCGGACAAGTTTTTAGTAAGTGCTGGGTTGTCGCAATTGAACTCGCGGAGATTCTGAATCAGACCCTGATGAGAAGTAGGCGCGCTTGACTTTACACTGGGAATCCGAGCGTCACATGTGATGTTGCTTCTACCGGGTGCGGCTCTAAACACCAAGCACAGAACCACAAACCGCCCCTCAACCATCCTGTCATGACGTGTGCGAACCAGTACCTCAGTATCACAAGCCCAGACTTTCCATTACACAAGGGCTGCATCGGAACCTCCCTGGTTTCGGTTCCTGCGCCGTCTAATGGACCTGTCTAACACATCTCGCCTCGCTACCTTTTCTCCCAGTCATCAATGGCTTTGGAAGAGCATTTAATCACTTCTCTCGATCATCTCGCAGTGTTGCACTTAGTCGTAGGTTCATGATGCGTCCACCATCATTCCATCTTCCATTATCCTGAATCTCAAAATGTCCTGGTGATGTAGCGACTCCGATATCATCAGGACCGCACGATCACAGGATATGGAATGCCATCACGGGTTGCGAAACTGCATCACATTTGGTTGCACAAGCGAAATTTTTTCGGTCTGTCCCGCTCCCGGGACACTATCAAGGTGTCTATCCCTTTACTAGGCTTCACGTTGTACAGGCCATGGCTAAATGGATCACGAAACATCACTTTTTCCTGTGGCCCTAAACGGTATCCAGGCGGCTGCTCACCACCACTTGTATGACGGGACAATGTGAGGTGAGGTGTTTTGGAGTTGAAAGCATAGCGTATCAAGCAGCCAGAGTGGTTCTTTAAGAGAACAGGTCTTATTCACCACCGCCTTACGAGAAAGCGAGGTTCAACCCAGGGAGCGGTCGACCCAAAGGCACGGTTGTTTTCTACACTTTGAGGGTGTACATACCGTGCTTTGATGGTAAATCACGAATGGGCGCGTCCAGCACATGTAGAATGACAAGCGTTACCACAAAATAATATTATCAACGTTACATTCGGTGACATCGCACCAACTGCAATAAGGAAACAAAATATCCCCACCAAGCTGTAAGCAGTGAAATAGGTCCTATGCATCACTGGAAGCATGGTAATAGCTTGGCGGTGGGAGGGAATCATACCCATCGACCGCAGGCTGTCGCTCTCCGGCAATCATTCTCTCGATCACACGTGCGATCGCCCCAGCCGGCACGTTATTGGCATACAGGCTATTCACGAAATCAGCTTGATCTTCCGTAAGTGTTGGATGTTCCTGCCGAATTTGAGGACGAGATGCTTCCGAAGAACCCAGCAAGTATGTGCTGGATGTATCAGCTGGAGGTGGGGATACGACATTGGTACTAGCAATCTGACTTGCGCTTGAATTCGTGACGGGATTCGTGATGGCCGTTCGTGGCTTCTCGTAGCGAGATGAGCCCGGGATCATCGAGTGAGGTAACGTGTGTGCGCTAATAGGGCCAGTCACCAGGCTCTCTGCCGTCGAGGGTTGGAGGATATCACTATATCGTTCTGGCCCGGGGCGATAAAATTGCTCTGGTAGAAAGGGTTCTATTCTCGGTTCGGCGTCAAGATTGGCGCTCAGAACCTCACGGTGGTATCTCCGGCGGAGGAAGAAGGTTGCGAAGAAGAGGACAGCGAGGGCTGCCAGGCCGCCTACGACTCCTCCGACAATCGCTCCAATATGTGTACTATCACAAGAATCAACATCATAGTGGAATAACCTAGAGCTACTTACGATGGGCTAGGACCCAGAGACGATCCTGTCGTCGTGGGATTTGATATTGTCGATGGCGCGGTGGATGACAACAGTGCTGTCGTCGCTGTTACACCCGAAACAGCTGTTTGGTTGATCAACGCATAATCAAACATCATCCCACTAAATATGTTGTCCCAATTCAGTACAGTCATAGTGGCCGTATGATTTCCCGAAGTCATTCCCTGAATGCTGAAGAGAGTGACATTTGGGACATAGAAACTCGGTCCAGGGGGAACAGGTAAGATGCTATGCTTTGGCGCTCCCCCATCGACTGCGAGACTCGCATTGATACCTTGTGCGCCAGCCTGGAGGACATATATGGTGATGCCGGACCCTGCACGGTGCCGTGAGCTTCAGCATTCACCCAAGCAATGACACTCACCAGTAAAGGGGATCTGCACTTGACAATTATCGGCGATGGTACACGCCGCATCTGTGTATCAAGATGAGTTTATGACTCCACACGTCCAGGACACTTCTTACAAGTACTGTGCAGCACTTAGTTCGCATGCCAAGTCAGATGTAAGGAGAGAACATACTATGTATAGTTGAAACATTGAGATGCATCGACGGTCATCATCGTACCGTTTGCGAGGGAAATAGAGAGTGTTTCGTGACCCTCTTGAAAAGGTCCCCATTTTGCACCACCTGGGTTTTCTGAATAAACGAGGGACGTATAGTTTTGATCGTCGATATAGTAGTCTGCCATAGCAAATGATGCAACAGCCAAAGAGACTAGCAGTCTTCTTAAGAAACCGGGCTGCATACTCTCCGCGTTCAGTAGGGTATATGGGTGATGATATCGGGAGGAAACAAAGAACTCACCTAAAAGCGTATTGAACCCGGGGCGCCTCTTGCAGATTTTTTTCCCGGTTCAGCATAAATTGAACCAAGGCTGTGATGTGTTGCTTGGGGGACGATCATGATCATGATGGGCTCGCATAATGCGTTGGCAGGTGGTCGAGTGCTGTGATCCAATCGATGAGGGGCATCGTACATGTGCTAGCAGTTAGGCATTGTCTGCCCGTATGATAATCCACATGAAGTTGGGGCGTCTGACAACCGTTTGACGCGTCGCTGCATTTGTATGGGATCCGAACCTAGAGTTGTCCATGTATCGCGACCCGGTGACTTCGTTAGTCACAGAAATGTCACATTGTCACATAGCGTCACGTAAGGAAGCCCGCGAAAACCTTCAACCCGTCCCTCCACTTTTCTTGATACCGCCGTTGGCATGTGCCAGCTGTTTGATGATCTCAGGCATTTTCACATCAGATCAGCCTCGTTCAAATATGCAGTGATTCAAAGTATGGTATGGAAATGATGAAACAAGGATGATAGGCAAACGCTTCTGTGAATTCCAGACCACGTACTAGGTGACTAGGAAACGATCTTGAAGTTTTTGTGAGGTTGAAGCTTGTGCGCACAATAAGATCGACATCAAAATGGGTTTTGCCTCGCTCTATGGCAGCACAAGCCACCCTTTTGCCACGCAACCTGAGAACGACCATAATCCAACGTTTTCGTCCTATGGTAAGCCACCGTGTTCACGACGATAAGAGTCCGCCCCGGTATGCACTGCCCATTTCAATCGTTGTGTTTGTTCGATTAGCAGTTCATCTCGGACACATCCCGAGCCCGAGTCAGTCATGCACGATAGAAGAATAAGCGGGCCTAGTCCTAGGACGGTCGCTAGTTTGTTGGTTTTTGATCGAACTGGTCGGGGTCTCGGGCTCGAACTGCTGATTGCGCTGGCAGGGGCAGATCGCAAAATATCAGGAGTATCTGGGAGGACCCCAAGGTGGGCAAGCTCAGACGACACAACAACAGAGTGGCGCGATATAGCACCCCAGCAAAGAGTAGGACCGCATAAACTCCGCTTTACTGCGCTACGTATATCTAGAGTGGAAGAGAGGCTCGGTAAGTGTGACGGAAAATGCCCGGCGTTCCTGCTCCACCCTCGTGAGACAGCTAGGATTTTTCGCGTATGTAATTGCGGTTGCTTGTCTACTCAAGCCTCGAGGTGCACTCGAGAGTACGTTTCGCTTGAAGGCCACGCTCCCCCGTATTTCGTCGGCGGAAGTACGTGCACAGCCAGACCAAGCTAGCCGAGGGTGCAGGCAAGGATTCTGCCTTTCCTTGGCAGACGAAAAAGGCATAATTCACCCTTTGGGCGGATGAGTGTATATTGAAGGGTCTGTAAGTCTTACTTCATTTCATTCGTTGCGCAGATGCCCAGGCAGGTCCCACAGATATCCACATCTCCGGTGTTCAATATTCAGATGTGATCCGCGTGCGCGTTAACTTGAGGCGTATCAGCAGCGCCTATTTTGACCCGTTGCAGTCGGACACTTCGAGCTCTTGACCGTTCTGCCCAAATATCGGATTGTCTTGTGAGACAGCGAGGTTTCGCGCTGATCGATAACGACTAGGTGTACCTGACCTGGTCCTGACGGGGATCACAAGGATCTCGTGTAGCAACATCGCGTCAACCGCTGATTTCGTATTATGTGATCGATATGGACACGTCCGACATCATGCCATCATGAGGGTGCCATGCTCTCACCCCGTTCTTTCTCCCTGTGAACCGCATTGTCTCCGAAAATTTTCTGATCGATAGCGAGTGCCTTGTTCGGGTACCCTGCCCACTTGACCCACTCGAACCAGGGTTCCCCACTCGTCGGCTATTCGCATAACACTCGGCACGGCGACGGAAATGGTGTGGCTGTGTGATGTCCCGAAAAGGGGTGTTATGAGGGCTGATAAAAGCCGAGCAGACGGTCGACCACTTTCAGACAGCCCTTTGTTTTCCCGCCGACATGTCCCAGCCCACAGAACCAGTCCGACTTCATCCAGTTGCTCCCCGTCTCAAAAATGGGACAAAGACGCCCCATCTAGGTCCTGACATCGATGCATACAGAGCTGCCCATGACCTTACGCTCGCTGCAAACTCTGACGAGTGGTGGGCAAGGGTTCGTACCACTCATCCGACTGCATTAGACGTTAACCCATACATTCTTAGGTTGCGCAAGAAACTTTGCACTGGGATCGTCCCTTCTCAAATGTCAGAGCTGGCGGATTCGAAACAGGGGACATCGTTTGGTTCCCCGAGGGGCGCTTGAATGCCTCCTACAACTGTGTCGATCGGTGGGCATTCAAGCACCCAGACAAGGTAAGTTGTCACGCGCACTTTTGTTCGACCTCTTATGATTTCTTTAGACCGCCATTATTTATGAGGCCGATGAGCCCGGAGAAGGTCGTCTCGTCACATATTCGGAACTCCTCCGCGAAGTTTCCTCAGTCGCGAACGTTCTTAAGCGCCTCGGGGTCAAAAAGGGGGATACCGTCTCTGTGTATTTGCCCATGACTTGGCACGCCGTCGCTGCCTTCCTTGCCTGCGCCCGTATCGGTGCCGTACACTCCGTTGTTTTCGCTGGATTTAGTTCCGAATCGCTTCGTGATCGCATTCTCGACTGCAGGTCTCGTGTTCTTCTTACGAGCGACGAAGGTCGTCGAGGTGGGAAGACCATTGCTACCAAAGCGATAGTAGACGCTGCACTCAAGGATGCTCCCTGCGTCGAGCACGTCTTGGTACTTCAGCGGACTGGAAACCAAGTCCCCTGGACTCCAGGTCGTGATTTGTGGTGGCACCAAGAAACCGCCAAGGTATCCAACTATTGCCCACCTGAGCTCATGTCTGCGGAAGACCCTCTGTTTATCCTCTATGTAAGCAATAGTATGGTCTCGCGTCATCTGTGCTACTCACTTCTGTCGCAGACCTCTGGCTCGACTGGAAAACCCAAGGGAGTAGTCCACACCACTGGTGGATACTTGCTGGGTGCAGCTTTGACCGTTAAGTACGTCTTTGATCTCCACCCGGACGATAAATTCGCCTGTATGGCCGATGTTGGCTGGATCACTGGTCATTCCTATATCGTTTACGGACCGCTTGCCAACGGTGTTACGACAACTGTGTTCGAGTCTACGCCGATATACCCTACGCCATCTCGTTACTGGGAGGTGGTACAGAGGCATAAGCTTACGCAGTTTTATTCCGCCCCCACGGCCATACGTCTCCTTCGACGACTCGGCGCGCACCATGTCGAAGGCTACGACCTCAGCAGCTTGCGCGTGTTAGGAAGTGTCGGGGAGCCGATCAATCCGGAGGCTTGGCACTGGTTCAATGACCACGTCGGCCGCAAGCAGTGTGCAATTGTCGATACCTTTTGGCAGACAGAAACTGGATCCATTGTGATCACGCCGTTCCCTGGAGCAATTGAGACCAAAGCTGGGTCTGCGACTGTTCCCTTCTTTGGTATTGAACCTGCCATTCTTGATCCTGTGACCGGAAAGGTAAGTCAAGCCCATAGCACTTGCCAACCTAGTATCCATCGATCATCTTCCGGCCAATAGGAACTGGTAGGGAATAACGTTGAGGGTGTTCTCGTCCTCAAGCGTCCGTGGCCATCAATCGCTCGTACGGTCTGGGGCGACCACAACAGATACCTCGAAACTTATATGAAGGTACGCTTGCCATCGAGGAATCTATTCATATCCTAAGCCTTAAGCCATTTGAGCTAGCCCTACCCTGGAGTTTTCTATACCGGTGATGGCGCTGCACGTGATGAACATGGCTATATTTGGATCAAAGGTCGTGTCGATGGTGAGTTCCTCACACTGACCCGTAGTGGGGGTTCAAACACGAGAGCAGATGTAATCAATGTTTCTGGCCATCGCCTCTCGACTGCTGAGATCGAATCGGCACTTATTTTGCACAAGGGAGTCGCCGAGACCGCAGGTCTGTGCCTGACATTGACGTGTGCCCACTGTAACTGACCGCATGGACAGTCATTGGGACAGCTGATGAGTTGACGGGTCAGGCGGTCTACGCATTCGTCACTCTTAAACCGTGAGTGTTTTCTTGCGTCCGTGACCCACCTTTAAACCAAGCCTGATCTAGGGAATTTTCATATGACCCAAACGACGAGGCCGCGCTCTCAAAAGAGCTTGTCCTTCAAGTTCGCAAAGTAATTGGACCCTTTGCCGCACCAAAAAAGGTTATCATCGTTGCCGATCTTCCGAAAACACGCTCCGGAAAGGTGTGCCACTTCGTTTTCTCCACTATTGACCAAACATTCAATTGCTTCTTAGATCATGCGTCGTATTTTGCGCAAAATCGTTGCCGGGGAAGGTGATCAACTTGGGGATCTTAGCACGCTTGCGGAGCCTTTGGTCGTTGATGCCATCAAAAAGAGGGTTGCAGAGGGCACTGTGAAGAACTGAATCAATCAAGTGTAGGTTTGTTTTGCGCTGTACATTTCTGTAGACTGCCATCTGCGTAAATTTGGGTTGTATACGTTGGCACTCTCGTTCATTGACTGGAACCCATGTAGACGAACATGATGCTTGTTTTGGTTGAGTACGCGCTTTGTAATGTATAAATCTCTCACCTTCTGGCGCTGTGCTGCGAACACGTGCCAAGTCGAAGAGGCCACCAATTTTTTCTGGATCTTCGCCTGGGTGCTTCGAGTGCTTGCTTAGTCGGATCTCACATGCATGCAGTGCTCTGCAAGCAAGAGGCTGTATGTGATCGCGGTCTGCAAATCATGACGTGGCGATCATCCATGTGGTCCAAAGTGATCACCTGAAATTGATCATGAAAGACCGCGTGCGTGCGGTCACGATGCCCCCCACCAAGACGACCGTAATCTCCCGTTTTGGGGTGCTGTTGCGATGGCTTGCTGGTGCTCGTGCCTGGAAGCGTGACGACGGGATGGTAGAATCTAACAACGTGCAAGCATGGCAACCAAGACTGGCCCGGGCGCAACCATGTGCTCGAGATCGAGCTTTGAGTGAGATCGGGTGGTCTAGGACGCCCTTCTTGGCGAAATAGCCTGAGTGTGCCCGCTCGGTGCCATGTGCTTCCATTTACCACGGGTGTATGGAGGCATGCCATGTCAACGCCCGGCGGGCGGAGCTCCCTCGATCGAGCTTCAGTATCGGTCGTTTGCTGGCAGCGGCACGGGCCCTCTGAGCATGTGGACTTGGATGTCGCGCGCATGCTCACTGCCGGGAGGGGCCACTAAAGTCGAGTCGTAGCATCTGAACCCAAAAAATTGCGTGTAGGGTAACGATCTGCCGGCCAGGGCGCGTACCTGCGGTCGCGATGAAAAGAGTTATCGTGAAGCATAGCTGGCTAAGGAACGCCAGGGCTTTGTTTGCTTGCCGGCCTGTCCTTGCTCGGGTGAGGTGCATGCCCAAACGGATCAGTCGACAGCCACTCTCCAAACTGGGTCAGGTTAGCGCTTCCACCATCACGCTCTGGCAATTTCACTCTTCGATTCATGGGACACAATTCGCAACATGGAACACGACAAAAAGCCCAGGAGAAGCTATGATACTACAACTGAATCTCAGCTGCGACGTGTGAGACCGTTCGTCGCGATCACGCTGTCTCCCCGGGGTGAACGATCAGCTTCCTCCCGCTGACGAGGTTATTCCTCAGCCTGTCCAGCCCCGCGACGATGCCACCCAGTCCGCCCGGCAAGACTTCGAATGGGTTTGGCTGACAAACGAATCGGCATTAAGCGATCCACTATACATCTCAACACAGCAAAACAAAGGGTACGCACGACAATGTCGCCAGCCTCGACCAACGCCGGCAAGTTCTGTGCCAACACCCGTCCGATCGCTCTGTTGTCTGGGGCATGTAGGTTTCCGAACACGTACAGCACCTTCTTGGTGCTGCTGGGCGTCTCCTTGATTGTGGACTGGTGGACAATGACGATGTGTCCCCCTTGCGCAAGCGTGTCGTGCCCAAGCTGTTGCGTTTCTGCAGTCGAGATCGCATCATAGACCAAAAGGATACGCTCCGTAGTAATGCGCGCAATCTCAGACGCGAATGCAGGCGGGGAGGTTATGTTCCGATCAATGACGTGCGTTGCACCGAGCGACTTGAGCAATTCGGTATTCCGCAGTGAGGCGGTGGCTATGATTGGGGAAAAGCCGGACAACCGGGCAAATTGGATTGCTGAAAAGATCAATCGCGTGCATGGGATCATCGGGCAAGGGGTGTTAGTATGGGTGTGAATTCCGCAGGAGCGGAACGGGGAACGCACCATACTGTCCAACAGAGCTTGAACCTCCGAGGATCAGAGCTGGTTGGCCCGAGTACTGGCCGCGGCCGCCGTCCCAAGGTGCCTTCAACCCGACACCAGCTGGAGAAGGAGAATAAAGGGCAACGACTACCGTACCTACACCCACTGGGAGTGTAGCCGCTTGGTCAAACGTGACATTGTTCGGGAGCTATGAACGGCAGTTATGCATGCTGTTCCAATGCGAGAGGCGTTCTGCGTACCTTTGAAACAAGCTCGACGGGTACGAGGACATACTCTTGGAAGGCCCCTTCATGTCCACCAGAATAGCCACCTTGGTGAAATCTACACGGAGATCAGAAATCAAGACATCGTATGGGTGTCCTACAGCAGTGCGATCAACGTACACTTTGTCGCCCTTCTTAAACTGCGTCACGCCTTCGCCCACGGCCTCGACTTCTCCAGCAGCATCTGCACCAATGACGGCTGGGTAGTTAGACACGAGGATACCGTAATCTTGCATCATCCAGTCCACAGGGTTCAACGCCACGGTAACTTCCTTGACAAGGATTTCTCCCGGTCCAGGTGTAGGTATCGCTTTGGTGCCTAGTTCAAATGCACCCAGCTTTTCTTTGAGGAATAGAGCGCGAGATGCTGACATGATAGAGATGGGTGACTGTGATGATAGCAGAAGGAGGATCAAAGGATCGTTATATAGTCGCTCTTGCTTGGGGGGTTTACCAATATTCCCCGTCAGCACAGGGAGAAGTTTGAAAGCGCACCATCGTCCATCGTCTTCTGACCGGGATGGGCCCGAGGACGATGAGTAAAGATTATATATGAAGACCGATGATGCTCACACACTAGAGCGCCTGAGTCAGCCAAGGGGACATCACATAAGCAGCACTGTGTGCACGTGACATACCGAGCACACTTGTTCTCGCCACCAAGGACATATGGGACGCAGGAGGATCTCGCCAACACGGCGTGTGCGCCTCGAAATGAGGTGGGGAGTGCTGACGTCGGGCTCCCGGTACCAAGCATTCCGGAAAAATAGCATGTCGAATCGTTCTCAGGAGGGCCGACTGTCGGGAGTACGTCCAATCTTTGCGCATATATTGACCTTTCAGAAGGAGTAAGACGTGCGTACTAACACAATATTCGAATCCGATGTCGAGGCCCTGCGTGCGGCAGTGTACATCATGGTCATACAGTTCTCACGGGCCGATAATGAACCAGAGGTGCTTGTGGAACAAGAGTATCATGACCAATTTCTCCAGGAAGAGTGTAAGCGTGCCAAGTAAGCCTTCGAATCCGTATTAAGTTGGGGTCAGGACGTGAAACGCCCGCCTAGTGTCGGAATGGACAGCTTTTGTATGAGGTTCATCAAAATGGCGAACGCAATGACAATGGCGAATACAGGAGACAGATAGCGAAGTAAGAGACGTACATGAAACAATAGACAATCTTATCGTTCACGAGTAGCTGTTAGGCTGCCACATCTTAGTTGTCTTCTACATCTGAGCGGATTACTGCAATGGTCAACGACACTGCAGAAGCAGGAGTCAGGGGGAGTACAGAGGGTCCGGAAAGTCGAGCGACTGAGAGCGCATCGAGCCATGAAACGCATAACAAACTATCACTGAACAAAGAAGAAAGAGGGATCACAGCCGTGCTTTTGGGACATAGGCGTCAGCACACACCAGAGAAGCAGGTTTCAGAGGTTGCCAACAACACCAATGACAACAAAGACGCCGATCCTTTCTGGCACGAAGAAAACACCGAGTACAATCTTGGATTGATTTCATATTGCGTACATGTACAGAACCATCACCGCTGCAACTGAATTAGCACAGAAAATGCATTGAAGAAGCAACTCACGATCGAGAGTAGTAAGGAGGGACGATCGCAGCACGCGAAGTGAGAGGGAAGATGAGCCACACTCGAGTGGGTCCGGTGGTGTGGTGGTCTCAGGATCGTCAGGAACCGCAGACGACAGGCTACACAGCATGAAGGTCGGCAAAGAGTGAAGGTGCGGCGTGAGAGGCGGGAAGCGTCAGGAAAATACGTGGCAGCAGCGCCGTCGCTGGTGTATGGATGGTAGTAAGTGATCGGTGGGTGATCGAGTCGCATGTTGCTATTCAACAAGGTAGTGTTTACAGTGAGTATCACGTCATTACTAGGGTTGCACCAACTACTCGGGGCGGGTGCATGATGCCTGACGGGACGTGGGCAACCGTCGGGTGTCGTTCGTGTAGTTGTAGGTGCAATTTGCTGGGAACCGAGTCGTTAGTGGGGGGCCAGGGCACGCACTATTGAGCGCTGCTGATCCTGGTTGAGGTGAGTCGTCAGGAGGAAAGCGCACACTGTGGAACGCACCAGGTGGCAGTTGATCCGAGTAGTCGGGTGCCGCTACTTTGCACTGCAGTGTCGAGTGGCGCCGAGTCGTCACTCGATGACGCTGGGAGCGTACACAGTAGAACGGTGCTGTTTGAGGTAGGGAATTTTGGTGTTCCTCTGGCGAAGCGACATGTGAGAAAGGAATCAGATGAAGTTGGAGCAGCGCGGCCGCCAACACGAGGTGTTGCTGGTCGGAATGCCGGCCAAAGGTAGTGGTGTACAGCTTTACTAGGGTAAAGGCTATACTTTGAGCCTAGTGAAGATGTGATCACATGATGTGTTACTTACATAAGTTATCCTGGCTCGGTCAACTAGTCACCAGTGGCTTTACATGCTACAGCCAGCGCTGGAGTTTGACTCGCTGGCTCGCACGGATACTCAGGCATGCGGAACTCAAGGACAAATATTATTAACGCAATGTGGCATGCACGATGGTGGCGACATTCGAAGCCCGGAAGCTCCGTGATGGGCACCCAATCATCGTCTGGCGTTGATGGGTACGGCAGTTAAGTTCAATTGTTTCAACAACGATGTTGTTTCCACCAGAGTCAGATGGTCTCGAAAGAACGTGAGACAGTTGATCAAGCCTAATGCTACTGACGAAAGACGCTCAGATGACGAAGATGCGAATCTAGTGGCGTTTGAAGAGACCGTCGGGCGTGCCAACGACCTGGTTTGTCTAGCTTCTCGTCTATTGTTGCACTATTTCCAGGTCGCGCTACGACACCGGCGCTATCTCTGGGGCTCTGATGATCATGAAGGGCAAGCTATGATCTAGAAAAGCCCTTCAGCAGGTAACGGGCGAATATCGTGTGCTGCTGAGTTCAGTCAGTGACTCAGTCACTATTATCACAGATCACAGGGGGAGCGAGTGATTCCATCTTTAAATGCGGTGCTTCAACTGGAGGTGGTGGTACCCCGCCTGGGTTTACAACGTCCTATCAGCAGTACAGGTGCTTGTCTTTCCCAACCTCCTAATGGTCTTACTACAAGCATCGCCTCACTCAGATTCCTTCGTGTGACCCACGAGAACGCAACTGCTAACGTGACCATCGTGCACGCACATGCCCCGCCCTCGCAGCTCGGCTCACCGCCGAAGATTTCAGCAACGATATCATGTGTGGCTCTCGTTCCCGCTGTTTGCAACCTGGAGGCAAGGCCAAATTGCGCAAATACCACCGCTTTGCGAATCGGTACCGCTTGGAAAACATCGGTCATACAAATACCTCCTTGGCCCGGACGGCATGGGCTCATGGCGTTGACGGCATCAGATGGTGTCGTGCTCAAGTCGACGATGTGCAAGCGGTACCTTTCGGATTGGCTGCAACCCTGGTACCTTGTGTCGATGCTGTCTTTGTCCGCACTGAAGATTGATCTGTGCACTCAAGGTCGCATTTTCTACCACTTTCTTCATGCTCTGACCGACGGTGTCGACGATGAACACGGCAGATGTGCCACACAGTGCAGAACCCCGCCGAGTGGGCGGCGATGCATTAGTTGCGACCTTTTTTTTTTGTGTCGAGGCTGCGATGCCGGCGAAGGGAGGGAGATATTGGTCAGGACAATGGTTTCGACTAGGACATGCACAAACATCACAGGATGCTTGTTCTCCACGCTCTGCCGTGTGGCGCTCAAGACGACATTTCTACGCCCCGTGGAAAGCGTACTCCCCATCTCAATCCACACCATTGTCGGCCACTTTGAGTGGAACCACGTTGGACACGCCTGCATGTTCCTCCGTAGTCTGGTTCGCCACGCACCCAAGAGTGTCGTCTGTGAACGCGATCGCAGACATGGTCATGATGTCACCACCTTGAGGACGTGACAATACTCCAAATCCGGTGTCGATTCCTTGCCCGGGATGATGCACGTCCCGGTCATACATTTCTCGCAGGCCCATCATGAACCGGGGCATCATGGAGAACAAGAGTGTCGTGAACAGTGACTCCAGAAAGGGGATGAACATGTTTGTTGATCCCATGTTCTCGCTAGCAAGTACAGTTGTGACGTTGCGAAGTGAGCGCCTAATCGCCAAGTGGTCAGCTTTTGTGGGAGGGCCAATGGTAACAGGGATGAAGGAGAATGAGGGAGGTGGGGCAACGTACAGGAGAAAGTAGATAATTCCTTCTCTTGCGAATAGCTTCACGTATTTGTTGGGCTGAAACATCCGTGTTGCCTTGTACATATCAAAGGATTGCTTTGACATTTGGATGACAGCAAGAATCAACAGGATGACGGAAAACACAAAGCTGCCCGTTTGATATGACCAGAGGGGGGATGGTGTGTGAAACGATTCAGAACAAACTGACGCGTGAGAGATCTGGTCCATTTTCACTAATAGACGAGAAGAGATTATGCCCATGTCAGTATTTCATTGATGTACTGAGTGAATTCTTGGACACACCGGAAAAGTAGGCACCGGGAGTGTTATAAAGACCGGAAAAAATGAAGGAAATGATCCTTTCTGGGACAAACACGCAGAGAAGGAATCCGAGGATGATCTTGGATCGATTCCACATTGCATAGACGCGCAGAATGAACACCACTGAATGAATTCAGCACACAGGAAATATATTGGAAGAGCAGCAACTCACGATCAATAGCAACAATAAACAATAGTATCATCCATTCACTTATCAGAGAAAGTATAGTACCTTGAGATTGGTCAGCCTGGATTATCATGGAGTGTGGGGATTGGTATACTTACATCTGTCCAATGGTTAACACAGTTTATCAATGATATCTGGACCCATACGTCTATCAGGGCATATCATTAGCGGTGAGAAAATGGGGAAACAGAATGGCTGACTTTGACGGAGTTTGGAAAAAAAGATGAGAGAACTGCAAGTAGATTCGATCAGTTTAGGCGTCCGATGGTTTGTATCTTTGACCATACAAATTCCTGATATCCTGGGGAGTAATTTTAATATTGAACGTACTCGAACAGATTTTAGAAATGACAGTGGACCTACAAAACACGACAAAGAGCGAGATAACGGACCTGTGAATCCGTCAGAACACTGGGACACACAAAGTAACTGATGATCTCAGATAGCTAGTTCTCTCATACGTACTAAAGTGAACAATGTAGAGACCGATGTCCAGGGCCTTTTCTGTTGCGCTGTCAGGGATGTAGTGCTTGGACGCTAATTGATACACTTACCCAAACATACTCTATCTTTTTAAATGATTAGCTAAAACATCCACACAGATGAAAGTAGATACCTCGTTGGTGAAGGTGAGGGCTGCAGCAGTAATATTGCAAGGGTCAATGTAAAGTGGAAGCCGTCGCGATCAGAAGCGTCACCCACAATAATCATATATGACAGTAGTGGCCGAAGTGACTGCATCAAAGTATAGGAGTTATCACTGGTTGAGCGTGTGGCACGGAGTACGTACGGCCCGCACAGTTGGATATCCAGAGATCCTCTAAAACAACCTGCAGGTCGGAGGCCATGATGCCTACAGGAAGGAGTGCGCTGACTGTTTAAGAGTGGAGGCACAATGTGAGAGTGTTTCAGTCCCGGGATCACCTGAGATGTTGTATATATTGTGCCCAATGTACGTATCGATGTCATCAGGAGACTTCAATATGGCCAACTTTGCTACACGGCGGCGGTCAAACTGGTCACACGCTGCTCATCACGACGACATTTGGTATCTTATATAAGCTGACACTAGAGATGTGGAACTTGCTGCCTCGTCACTCGCAGTTCGCTGGGCCAGTGCGTATTTAGACCTCCTTCATCTTCCATCGCCCACCCACATCTTCCTCCCATTTTCAGTAGCGACTCTTGACATTTCACGTCTCTCTAATGTACCTCGTTCGTGTTTTAGGCAATGTCTCAAGGCCACCTTAAATCCTCTTGTCTCTATCAAGCCGTGCCTTGCCGGCCCATGCACGGTAATGAGTTTGGTACACCGCCCATAATCCGGGTGTCTAGTAGGGACAACCCTTTTCGTGTCTGTTTCGCATATTCCTTCCTCTTTTGACGGCATGAAACTTCAGACTACCGGGTGCTCGCGCTCAGGCCTCAGGCCCTGATTGCGCAGATGGGAATTTACTTCTCCTTGACCTCATCAGTCATCCACGGACCTGCCTATCCTCCTCCATGACATGTATGCTGTTCCTTCCACTCTTGTGCTCGTAATCAAGACACGTGAACTCGCCTGCCTTCCATCTATTGACCTCGTGCGAATCTGGGATGGTGAAGTGGTCAACTGCCCCAGATGCTCCTGCGTACCAGGTCCTGAATTTGGTGCGCCCCAACATGGAAACCTCGGGAGGGCCCACCCACGTTCGCTGAAGCTGTTGACAATGGATACGGGGGACTTTTTTTTTCTTTTGCCAGTTGGCGGACACGACTTTGCGGCAACCTGGCGACCGTCTCGTTGGGCACATGACTCACATGATGACATCTGATCGAATCCTAGCCCGCCAGATGCTCACAGCCCTCGATTGCACCGGCTACGGCTACACTGATTCCATCTGCGGCACTACAATGGCTGCAGGGTTTACTCTGCTCCCATTCCAGCGCACGGCAAAACCTCATTTCGTGCGCGTATGCCTTGGGATACTGACATTACATTTCCCATATCAATTCAGCAACGGGTCTGTTCTGAACGAGCATGCTGAGCCATTCCTCCCCAATCCACCCCTTGGGCTGCCTAGGAGGGACGTCCGCAGACACAACCGCCGTGGTTTCACGAATGGGAGATGGGGATAGTGTGGCGAATCCAGTGACTATACCCTGCGCGCGGCGATATGCATCACGATCATACAACTCTCGCCGGAAGGGTAAGAATATCAGATTTCCAGGAAGAGTATGGGCACGCCGAGTAAATATCCTAATCCATACTAAGCTATAGCCTGGATGCGAAGCGAGAGCCTAATGCATGTAGCCAGCTTTTATATGAATGTCAACAGAATGGCGAGTGCAATGGTGATGGAGAATATAGAGGAGACGCGCACAAGATAGTCAGCGATCCGATCCCTCACAAGCAGCGGCTATATCTTTATTGCCTCGCGCGTCTTAATGGATTGCTGCGACGTTTGAAAGAGGAAAAAGATGAATAACACCGCACCAAGGATAAAGGCAGGGATCAGGGTGGCACACAGGGGCAGAAAGGGTGAGCGACTGAGAATATCAAATCACGGAACATACGGTCATTGTGACAGGGAAGAGAAGTGGGAGGGTTTATAGCCATACTTTCAGGACATCGGCACCGGCACGTACCAAAGCGATGACTATTTGGGGTTTCCAACAACGCCAACGACGACGTGATTCTTTCTTGCACAGATATGCCGAGGCAAACACCGAGTATCATCTCATGCAGAATCATCACTACTATGATTGAGTTAGCACGCAAGCATGCATTGAAGAGGCGGATTACGATGGGCAGCAGTGAGAAAAGGTGGTCTCTACACGCTCGAATGGGTGCTCCAAAAATTGCCCAGGACCGCAGACGGGGCGGGCTACGGTTGCTATTCGACACGATAGTGTATGTCATCTCTCTGGGGCTGTACAAACCACTCCATACGAGGGACGCACAATGCCTAATAGGCTGTGAGCGGTCATCGAATGTCGCTCGGGTAGTTGTGGATGCGATTCACTGTGAATCGAGTCACGGGCGAGAGAAAGAGAACCGGGGAGAGCCCGGCTCTGTTGAGCGTTGCTACTCTTGAGTCGCCAGGCTGGTACTGCCAAACGGGGGGGGAGCGCGTTAGGCGACTGCTGATTCGAGTGGTCGGGGACGCGTGGCAGCCGCCACCTGATGATGCTGATAGAGTCACACGCTGTGCTGATTTGAGCGTCCGTCCTCTGAGAACTGTTCGACGTGCGACCTGAATAACTCCATATACCACCAGCGTCCGCCCGGATGCAGAAAACAAAACGCCCCGTTCTGGAAAACGCTCGCGCTCAACAATGTTCCGAGTCTCACGGCCGTGGTCTTATCGTCCTCGTGCCTCGTACTTCTAAACGACCATCACGGGATGGATCCACTTGTCTTTATACTTCCCAATGACCATCACGCATCGATCCACTTATCTTTGCTCCACCACCTTCTGCAGGCTTGGTTTCGACCAGGAACCGAGCCGGTCCCGGCCTGCGCCCAGATGGACGAATGTTTATAAAGTCGCCACCCTCCGTCAGTCAGCTGCAGACTCCTGATCCAGCTCGACGGTATGCCTACTCATTCCGCTTTGTCCGAGGTCCCATCTCTGATAATTTGCTCAGACGCGTACCATCCATTTTCTGAAATGACATTCGACGTTTTTCAACAAGTCTTCTTGTTGTCTCTCGCCTCCAACCGGGTCAACGAAGAAAAGGGAACCCAGACGGTCCTTCAGCAATCCCTTCAGGCCCAGCTGGCCAAGGATCTTCCCAAGATCAGCTCCCATTGGAGTGTCGTCTGGGGCCCAGTCGTATGGAAGCCCTTTCCAGACCAAACTTTCACTGGTCCTGCCAACTCGTGGTACATCGCCTATCATCCACACCTCGAGTTCGAGGACGGTTCTGTCCATCCGACCTACGTCATCGCTATTGCTGGAACCCCAAGCGAGTCCCTGTATGCGTGGTTCGGGGAGGATCTCAGGGTGGACACCGTCTCTGATTTCAGCGCTTGGGTGGCTAGCGGAATTCAGTCCAGTCCAGTCCAATCGAAAAACATTGTGCCAGGCGGTGCTTACATAGCGACGGGCACGGTGAACACGGTGCATCTACTACTTACCACGCCAGCACCAAAGGGTGCCGCATCTGAGGGCACGACGCTGCTTGACTTCATCACCAAACATGGCCATCATGGGTCTACGAGGTTCATTACCACTGGGCACAGTCTTGGAGGTGCTCTTTCCCCCTCTCTTGCGCTTTCCCTAGTCCGGGCCGGGACCACCCGGGCTGATCACACTCTGACGTACCCCACTGCGGGGGCCAGTCCTGGAAACGTGCAATTTACCGAGCTCTTTACTAGTACGCTCCCACCCCGCAAACAGCCGAGAGCGGCCAGCTACCAGGGCTGGAACCTCAACCTGGTCAACACGCTCGACATCGTGCCTCAGGCTTGGGCTGCCTACTCGGAAGTCTCCCCCGAGCAGAATTTGATCAACATTCCTACCCTGTACGGAAAGCCCGGACTTCTTAGCGTATGGGCTCCCATCGGCCTGGCGATAATCTGGTCCAAATCCTCGGGGGTGCAGTACAAGCCCCTCCCGAGTCAGTATTTCACTGGTGGGGCCCCCCCTCCCCCCCGGCCAACCAGTTTGCTAGGCTTCATCAAGATTGCCCAGCAACAGCATGTGGATGCCTATATCAAGGAAGTTAGGGTCGTCGTTTCAGCGCTAGAGGAGTCTCGCGTTCTCCTCGCCGGAATCACCCTCAAGTCGAAGGAAGAGTTACGGTTCAACTACCCCATCATCATCGACCTCGAGTGGGCACGCGAGCACCCGGAGGATGCTTGCAAGATCGAGGTCAAGGTAGAAGGCAGTCCGGAGGGAGCAGCTTACCTCAGCGGAATCAAGGCGGAAGCCAGTCTTGCCGTGGCAGATGAGTAAGGTCGGATTGGTTATTTGTGTGTACGTGGCCGAAAAGTCGAGCGAGCGAGGACTGTGTCTGAATCTTGTCAAGTATTGTTGTTGCATGAAAGCGTGTTGCATGATCGGTTTTATATGGTTAGGTCGTTACCTACCGAGCAAGAGCCTGAGCAATTCGGAATCGCCTCGGGGACCATAGAGAACGACTTTCAAGTCGTTGTGTAATTCGATGCTAGTATATATTCCAGGTCTGGCAGACTAGTTGGGAACGTAAACGGGGGTATACTTTTTTTTTTTTTCCATGGGGATCAGTCGTTGGGAGTGAATGTTTCCTTTCACGCATGTTACAGGGTGGAACGGTATCGAGGATCATCTATACGGTGGGTTTTTGACATTCCAACCTTAGTCAGGCCCAGGCCCTTCGACTTTGACATTGGTGTGGTTATTCGGCTATGGCCCGCAGAATCTTTGGCTGGCTTCACGTCTCGGCGCCTCGCTCAAGACGGTAATGATAAGTTCCTGTGTACCCTCCTGATGTGGCACGGGTGGCAGGCGGCAAAGGCGAGGCGCGCAAGATTCGATTAGCTTTGTGTAAACAAGTCAAAACCTTGGCAACAAAACAACTCGGGAGCTTAGTCAGAACAACTCAAAGCTACCCGTGAGTGGATCATTGTAACTGTATCATGCACGAACATTGCACATCTCACACCTTTTGCTCCGCCGTGTCGCCGCCAGTGCCAAATAGCGCCGGCAGCCCGGATCTCGCCTTTATTATCCTGCCGGTATCCCGTAAGACCTCTCTATTCTCCCTGTGTCACACTTCGCCATAGGACCCTGAGGTTTACTGAATCTGTCCGACTCCTACCTTAGTACACGAGGTATCCTGCAGGTTCTGACAGCCATAGGGAATGTTCCAGAATATCTAAATGCAATATAGAAACGGATAAGTTCTGACGCTCATCTTCGCCGTGCTTCGTACTTCCGAACGATCATCATGGATGGATCCACTTATCTTTGTTCCACCACGTTTGGCAGGCTCGGTTTCGACCAGGAACCGAACCGGTCCCGGCCTACGCCCAGATAGATGGATGTTTATAAAGTCACCCTCCGTAAGCCAGGTGCAGACTCCTGGTCCAGCTCGAGGGTATACCTGCCTCGCTCTGCCTCGCCCAAGGTCTCATCTTTGATAATTTGCTCAGACGCGTACCATCCATTTTCTGACATGACATTCGACGTCTTCCAACAAGTCTTCTTGTTGTCTCGCGCCTCCAACCGGGTCAACGAAGAAAAGGGCACCCAGACTGTCCTTCGGCAATCCCTTTAGGCCCAGCTGGCCAAGGATCTTCCCAGGATCAGCTCCCACTGGAGCGTCGTCTGGGGCCCAGTCGTATGGAAGCCCTGTCCAAACAAAACTTGTACTGGTCCTACCAACTCGTGGTACGTCGCCTATCATCCACACCTTGAGTTCGAGGACGGTTCTGTCCATCCGACCTACGTCATCGCTATTGCTGAAACCCCGCTCAAGTCCCTGTCTGCGTGGTTCGGGGAGGATCTCAGGGTGAACACCGTCTCTGATTTCAGCGCTTGGGTGGCTAGCGGAATTCAATCCAGTCCAGTCCAATCGAAAAACATTGCGCCGGGCGGTGCTTACATAGCGACGGGCACGGTAAACACGGTGCATCTACTACTTACCACGCCAGCACCAGAGGGTGCTGCATCTGAGGGCACGACGCTGCTTGACTTCATCACCAAACATGGCCACCGTCGCCGTACGAGGTTCATTACCACCGGGCACAGTCTTGGAGGTGCCCTGTCCCCCTCTCTTGCACTTTCCCTAGTCCAGGCCAGGATCACCCGGGCTGATCGCACTCTGACATACCCCACTGCGGGGGCCAGTCCTGGAAACGTGCAATTTGCCGAGCTCTTTACTAGTACGCTCCCACCGCGCAAACAGCCGGGAGCGGCCAGCTACCAAGGCTGGAACCTCAACCTGGTCAACACGCTCGACATAGTGCCTCAGTGTTGGGCTGCCTACCCGGAGGTCTCCCCCAAGCAGAATTTGACCAACATTCTTACCCTGTACGGAAAGTCCGGACTTCTTAGCGTATGGGCTCCCATTGGCCTGGCGATGATCTGGTCCAAATCCTCGGGGGTGCAGTACAAGCCCCTCCCGAGTCAGTACTTTACTGGCGGAGCCCCTCTACCCCCTCGGCCAAAGAGTTTGTTAGGCTTCATCAAGCGACAGCACGTGGAGGCCTATATCAGGGAAGTTGGGGTCGTCATTCCACCGCTGGAGAAGTCTGGCGTGCTCTTCGCCGGAATTGCCGTCAAGTCGGAGGAAGAGTCACGGTCCAACTATCGCCTCATCATCGATCTGGAGTGCGGCTGTGGCAGCTTACCTCAGGGGAATCCAGACAGAAGCCAGTCTTGGTGTGACAGATGTGTGGCGTCGGACTGGGTATTTGTGTGTACTTGACAAAGGTGGCTGGAAAGACGAGCGAGCGAGGGTTGTATCTAAATCTTGTCAGTGTTGTTGCATAAAAGCGTGTACTTTCAAGTCGTTGCGCAATCCAATGCTAGTATGTATTCCAGGTCTTGCAGACTAGAGTTGGGAACGTAAATGGGGGTATACCTTTTTTTTTCCTTTTTTCCATGGGTATCAATCGCTGGGAGTAAATGTTTTCTTTCCCCTTTCACGCGTGTCACAGGGTGAAACGGTATCGGGGATCGTCTATACGGTGCGTTTTGACATTCTAATCATAGTCAGGCCCTGGCCCTTCGACTCTTGACACTGGTGTGGTTATTCGAGGACCAAGGAGAGTCGGTGCCTCGGTGCTTTGGCGCCGATCACATGTGACATCAAGGTGGGGAAAGGTCCAAGCACGTAGGCACCTAGATTGTGGTGTGGTGACCACGACGACCGTGGTCCACGCCAAGGGCCCATCACACATGGGCCCCCTAGTTGCATAACTGGAACGATAATAGCTTACAAGATGTTCGCATCCACAGTGAAATGATGCGAGTAACGTAACCTGGGCATGGTAGAGGAAACAAAAAAAGCCATTCATCCAGGCCCTCGATAGTTGCACCTGAGACCATGCGAGGACCACCAAGGCCGCATTCACCGCGGCGTGCACGACAAACGACTTTACGGAACGAGAGCATCCAGACCAACAAGGTTTCTCGAGGAAAAGGTCATGAACAATATTATGGGTGGATCAATGCGCATAGAGAGGACAAAGCTACCTGGCCGTACAGTGTCTATGGTGTTCCGAATGCTTGGACGTGGGCGGGACAATGAGCAACGACCACGGCGCATTGCACATTGTACGCCCCGCTCAAGCCCACTCTAGATACAGGATGGTATAAAGAGGGGGTACTTATCGCCCCAGGTAGACCAGAAACTCACCTCAATCTCCCCTGAATACCTGTGCCTGTCGTCCGCTTCACTGTACCTGTACAAACCCCAATCCACAATGCAATCCTCTGCGATGACCGCCCCCACCACGCCAGCGTCGACCCCCACGCTTACCCCCACCTCGACCCCTGCCACCTCTGACCAGCAATGTGGTCAAAGTAACGCACCTTGTACCTCAAAGAAGGTATGTTGCCACATTCTTTGTCGTTCAGCAATGGCCCCACAGACTAACAACGATACGCACGCAGCCCGAGATAACCCGAGATTTTTACCTAGACACATTTTTCAATCCCGTGTGGATGTCAGGTCCACACACCTTCTCGTTCGCCGAGAACGGAACCATCGTTCGCCCAGGGGCGTACGCAACGGAACCCTACCCAGGATACAACGCCGATCGCGAACGGTATCTCCATCCTGAGGCCGCACGCGATGCTTCACACTCCCAGGATCCGAGGCCTAGACGGGACCCCAAACCATGGAAAAATGTGGCAATCACGGAGCAGGATGACGAAGAGTTTGAGGAGATGCGGGCAAGGGCGCTCGCAAGAGCACATGAAGTGGGAGAGCGGGAGTACCAAATGCAGATGCAGAGGCAGATGCAGATGTACTATGGCCAACACCCGCCGCACGGGGTTCCAGGCCGCGAGGGGGTGTTTTGGTACCCCGGGCCGCCACCGCCCCATCGGAGGTGATTTCCCCAGGAGCGACGAGTTGAATCTGTTGTAACGTATCTGCTCACCTATCGTACTGCACACTGGTATGTGCAGTTCATGGAATCATTCATTGCGTGTATATGTGCATGGCTCAATGAGAAAGGAGGGTTTGAGAGTGGATTTTGGATGAGTTCAAGCGACTGTGCGACCAGTCGACTGTACCTGCGTGACGGGCTGCACCTCTTTGAGTCCAACACCGCCACTTTGGTCGCCCCGTCACGTTACCTGGATGTTCGGTGGTCTGAAGACCAGAAACTTGTCGACCGAACGACTACCAGAACATGGCAACTTTGGCAGGGCTGTGACTGTGCAGTAGCCATACCATTGAAAGGCCAAGCCTGCGCTACACTCTGAACTTGTAATCACATGACGTATCCCTTACATAAATGAATTCATTAGCGAGCTCGGTTCCCTCGGCTAGCACCCTCCATGCGAATTGCTCGCTGGCTGAACCGCGGTCAGCTGCTGGTGACCCTGCCAGGTCGAACTCGCACTGGCCAGAGCTTTCCTGTTCTCATGGACACTCAGACAGGCGCAACGCTCAAGCCCATCGTTGGTGCCATATAACACGCGCGATGATAGCGACAGTCAAAAACTCCGAGGCCCCGTGATGGGCACCCAATCGTCGTCGCCCACCCTGAATTGATTGGTACGCGGTGCCGGTGAGTACGGCAGTCTTGTTCCACAACGCCGCTGTGCCCACCAGCTCCAGATGGTCTCAAGAGAACGCGGGGCCGACCGCTCGCTGCCCGTGGCGCCACCACCCAATCCTGCCGACGAAAAGCACGCGGGTGACGAGGACGCGAACCGAGTGGCGTTTCGGGAGATTGTCGAGCGTGCAGCGATCGGCGAAATTTCAGAGCATGCGGTCACGATCGAGGGCGAAGAGCGGACGACCTGGTTTGTGTGGCTTCTCGTCTGTTGTTGCACCATTTCCGGGTTACTCTTTGGTTCGTGGATGCTCGCACCCGAGTGATGGGGTGTGGTTGTGTGTCCTGATGACGTTTATTGGTGCACTTACTAGGCTATGATACCGGCGTTATCTCCGGGGCACTGGTGACCATCAAGGGCGATCTGGGGCCCAGCGAGCTCTCCAATGGACAGAGGGTGAGGATTTACCGGGTATCGCGGTTGCTGAACTGACTCAGTGCCATACACCACTTGATTCTCCAGGAATTCATTACCTCGGCAACGACGTTGGGCGCCCTACTGGGTGGTCTCGTCGCAGGCGCCATGTCAGACTGGACAGGTCGCCGTCCTGTTCTCGGTGTTGCGGACATCATCTTCATTGGGGGTGCCGTTGGACAGTCGGTGTGCCATACCGTGTGGAGTATGGTAAGTGTCCTGCGCTTCCTCATGTTCCTCACTCCACACCCATCTCTTTCCCCACCTCAGATCGGTGGTCGTTTCTTGATCGGCATCGGCGTTGGTCTCGCGTCCTGCATTGCTCCACTCTACATTCAAGAGCTCTCGCCTACTCGTCTCCGGGGTCGAATGGTCGTGCTCAACGTCGTCATGATCACCCTCGGACAAGTTATTGCGTATGGCATCGACGCCGGCTTTGCGAACATTAACGGGGGTTGGCGGTGGATGGTTGGGCTGAGCGCAGTACCTGCTGCACTGCAGCTCGCCGTGTTGGCGTTCCTACCTGAATCGCGTGAGCGCCGACAGTACATGGTGGGTAATATCCATCACGCTCACGCATGAACGGGATAGCACGCATTCTGGTACGGAGAGGCAACATGGAGGCCGCTTACAGGGTGCTCGCGCGCGTGTACACGACGGCTACCCCTGAACAAGTCGAGCGCAAGGTAAGCGAAGTAGAGGATTGCTTGTTGTTTGATGCACATTGTGTCACAGCTCAGTGTTTTGCATGCGACCGTCCGACAAAGCATCGAGATCGTCAACTCAACCACCTTTTGGGAACGACTTGGCTCGATGCTCTGGATCCCAGCTAACCGTCGCGCACTGAGTACGTCTTTAGATGTGGTGTTTGTCGAGCTTTCACCGAATTCACCTCACGTCTTAAAAAGTCGTTGCTTGTGGAATGCAAGCGTTTCAGCAGCTGTGCGGATTCAATACCCTCATGTATTATTCGGCATCGCTCTTTGAGGAAATTGGATTTAATCAACCGACTGCGGTTTCATTAATTATTTCCGGGACCAACTTTGTATTCACGCTCGTTGCGCTCAAGTTCGTTTTCCTAGATCCACATGCTGCAAGCGATCGTGCTCAAGTGGTTTCGTAGGTGGATCGATATTATAGGCCGGAGGCGGATCATGCTGTGCTCTGCCCCTGGAATGATCGTCGGGCTGACGTTGGCCGCCGTTGCATTTCACTGTGCGCACCTTTATCTTTATGTTGTGTCTTGCACTGATGTGTCTTTGTCCGCCCCTAGTCATGACGCAACATACGAATGACGTCCTCGTCACGGGCGCACACTACTCACAAGCCTGGTCCGCTGTCGTGTTATTCTCGATGATCGTCTTCGTTGCGTCGTACGCGAGCGGGCTGGGGAACGTGCCCTGGCAACAGGGCGAGCTATTTGGTCTCGAAGTCCGTGGGATCGGTACGTCGCTCGCGACGGCGACCAACTGGAGCGCGAACCTGATTATCAACTCGACCTACCTCTCGCTCATGGCGGAGATCACGCCGTCGGGTGCGTTCGGGTTCTACGCCGGCCTCTGTCTGCTTGGGTTCGTCTTTTGCGTGTTTTTTTTTCCGGAGACGGCAGGCTTGAGCTTAGAGGAGGTGAAGTGGGTGTTCGAGGATGGGTTTGGGATTCGGCGGAGCAGGCGGCTGAGGGAGGCAAAGCGGGCCATGATGGCAAAAAGAGAAGAGGGCGAGGCTCTGCATGCATGAAGGAGAAGGACACGCTGTTCCAACGACGCTCGTCTGGCCGTGTGAAGAAAAACGCTGCACCACCGGTGTTTCAACCTTTCCGATTCCACGCTATTAACCATGCATAGAAGAAAGTTTTTCTGATATATAACTCGCGACGGCGAATCAAATTTAGCTGATACACGTTTGCATCCGTGATAGGACAAGACGAAAAGGCGGGAGGTAACTGCCACACGATGGGCTTCGAGTTTGGTTCTCCACAACAGCAGAGAGCCCCTCGCGATCATGCAGTCTCCTCAGGTCGGACGATCAACTTCCTTGCCCTGACGAGGTTGTTCCGCAGCCTACCCAGTCCCGCAGCGACACCGTTCAGTCCGCCCGGTACAACTTCGATTGGGTTCGGCTAGATTGTGACGAAGAGCATTGAGCGACGCGCCTCATCACTCCAGAAAAAAAACGCGAGACGTACCACAATGTCGCCCGCCTCGATCAACGCCGGCAAGTTCTGCGCCAAGACCCGCCCGATCGCTCTGTTCGCGGGCACGTGCACGTTTCCGAGCACCCCGAGCACCTTCTTGGTGCTGCCGGGCGTCTCCCTGATGGTAGGTCGAAGGACGACGACGATGTGCCCTCCCTCGGCGAGCGCGTCGTACCCGAGTTGTTGTGTTTCTGCCGTCGCAATCGCATCGTAGACCAGCGTGATCGGCTTCTCAGTAATACGCGCGATCTCGGACGCGAACGCAGATGCGGAGGAAATATTCCGATCGATGACGTGCGTCGCACCGAGCGACTTGAGCAACTCGGTGTTCCGCAGTGATGCGGTGGAGATGATTGGAGAAAAGCCAGAAAGCCGAGCGAATTGGATTGCTAGTAAGAAAAAAAAAAATGAACACGACGATCGGTCGTCGAGTGTGTGGAATACAAGCCGAGGACGGACCATATTGACCGACGGAACTTGCCCCTCCGGTGATCAGCACCGGTTGCCCTGCAAACCGGCCCCGGCCACCATCCCAAGGTGCCCTCAGACCGACGCCAACAGGGGGTGGAGAGTAGAGCGGGATGGCTGCCGTGGCAACACCCAGAGGGAGTGAGGCTGCCTGGTCAAAATTGACGTTGGCTGGTAGCTATGAAGAATACAAATTCTTGTTATCCACGCGGTCCGAAGACACGAAGTGCCAATCGCACCCTTGAAGCGACCTCGGCGGGTACGAGGACATACTCTTGGAAAGTCCCATCCTGTCCACCCGACAGGCCACCTTGATGAAATCTGCGGAAAATACGAAAATAAAGAAGATATCAAAAGGATATCCCGGTGCAGTACAACCGCCGTACACTTTATCGCCCACCTTGAACTGCGTGACACCTTCACCCACGGCCACGACTTCTCCAGCAGCTTCGCTGCCCAAGACAACAGGGAAGTTGAACGCAAAAATTCCGCGAGCTTGGGTCTTCCAGTCTACAGGATTCAGTGCTACGGAGACCTCCTTGACAAGGATTTCCCCCTGTCTTGGCGCAGGCAGTGCCTTGGTACCTAGCTCAAACACGCCAGATTGTGCCTCGAGGAAGAGCGCGCGGTATACTGCCATGCTGAAGATGGGTGGTGGTCTGTCGATATAGAAAAAAGTGTTAGGAAACGGTTAAATAGTTTAGCCAACCCTTGCTTTGGGGTGTTTTATGAATTATCTTCGTCAGCGGAGGACGGGCTTCCAAAGCACGCCATCGCAAAGCGTCTGCTAGCCGAGGCGGGCGAGGGGGGCGATGACTAAATACAATTTGTGAAAGCGTAAAGACAGTTCGGGACTGACGGACGAGTGGGGGACGTTCGCGAGAATACCAGGGAAGCACTTGGCACGCACTTTTTTTTTACCTTTTGAGTCGGCAGATGGACAGATGTGCTGCGCTACCCACGAGTGGCCCCAAAAAATCTTTGGTGACATCATGTGATCGTCATGATCATCACGCGTGAGATGGCGCAATTATTTTGTGTTTTTCTCGCACTGCCCATCTCGAAACACCAGAGATGGCGTCCATCGCGTGCTCTGCATGTACGCGAAGGTTGGTGCCTTGAAAATGGATACCGATCAAACTCCACGGTTAGCATTTGAGGACTTCAAGTTATCTGTCGCACCGACCCGGATTCGTCGGGTTTGACGTTCTTGAGAGAGTATACTCTCTTGCAAAGCTGAGACTGAAAGGCCTGTTAATTGGAAGGAGTGTACATGCTGAAGAACAACCCGTTCGTAGTACGGCATCTCCTTATGTAATTTCCTTTTTCGGACACGTCGACCACGCACTTCGCGCATGTCCGTTCGCTCTTTCCCTCCGGTCTCATTCACTCGACTGGAGCTTACTAGCTCGTTAGCAGCACCTTTGGACGCTTAAAGTGTGTTACCGTCTGCGCTCTTCGACCGCGATCCCCATCCGTGCGCGAGAGTGTTGCATCATTGCCGTCGGAGAGGGGGGAACGAAGAGCCCTGGTGAACTCGACGCAGAGATCCCAGTGCGCGTCTCGGGACTACGTCGAGAAGTTTGCGCCACAGCTGTACTAGATTCGCGAGTTGTCGACCCTCTGCTTTCGTCTCCTTCAAGCATTTTTCACACCTGCCATGCTCCGAGGCACGACATGCCACGGTCTTAGTGTTCTCATCGCCCAGAAAAAGACCATAAAAATCTCTGGAACCATAGCATTAGCGTCTCGATTGAAGGGCTGCCGCACCGAGTTCCACTTGGGACACACGTACGCAGGTGCTAGCAATACCCCCACTACGACCGAGCTAGGCGTCTCCAGGCATGGCCAAACGTTTCTTTCTTTCGCCAGGGTTCTCAAAGACAACCCAATGTCGACGATCGGAGGCTCCCCCCTCTGACTTACCACAAACGTTTTCCATACAGCATGAGTATAATACAGGGAAGGCATTGGGAATATCTGTCATAGTATTGAGTTTGGATCTCCACCGCAGTCTGGAGGACCGTCATGATCATGCAGTCTCCCCAGGGCGGACGATCAGCTTCTTCCCGCTGACGAGGTTATTCCTTAGCCTGTCCAGCCCCACGACGACACCGTTCAGCCCGCCTGGCACGACTTCCACTTGGTTGGGCTGAGTAAAGAATGCGCGTTGAGCGATCTCACCGTATTAACCGGGATATGAAACAAGAAAGACATACCACGATGTCGCCAGCCTCAACCAAACCCGGCAAGTTCTGTGCCAACACCCGCGAGATCTCTCTGTTGACGGGTGCATACGCTGTTCCGACTACAGTCAGCACTTTCTTGTTGCTACCTGACGTCTCCTTGACCAAGGGTTGGGTGACGATGAGGATGTGTCCTCCCTCTGCGAGCGTGTCATACCCCAGCTGTTGCGTGTCTGCGATCGAGATCGCATCATAGACCAAGCGGATAGGCTTCGTGGTAATGCGCGCAATTTCGGTCGCGAATGCAGACAGGGAAGTTGTGTTCCGATCGACGACGTGCGTCGCACCGAGCGACTTGAGTAGCTCGGTGTTTCGCAACGAGGCTGTAGCTATAATGGGCGAAAAGCCAGAGAGTCGGGCGAATTGGATGGCTAGTTGAAGGATAAGACATCGGCGACGCGGAGGAGGTGAGTGTGAGCGCATACAAGCGGAACTAGGAGCGTACCATATTGACCGACGGAACTTGCGCCTCCAATGACTAAAACTGGCTGCCCTGCAGACTGACCCCGGCCACCATCCCAGGGTGCCCTCAGACCAACACTGACGGGTAACGGTGAATAGAGCGGGACGACTGCGGTAGCCACGCCAACTGGGAGCGAGGCTGCTTGATCAAAAGTGATGTTGGTTGGGAGCTATGAGCAATGCAGGTTCTGTTATTCGTGCGGTTCGAGTGCGAGAAACACCCGACACACCTTTGAAGTAATCTCGGCAGGTACGAGGACATACTCTTGGAAAGTCCCGTGGTGTTCACTGGCCAAGCCACCCTGGTGAATCCTATGAACATATCAGAAATCGAGGCATCAACATCCGTATCCTGAAAGAGTGCAACCAACGTACACTTTGTCGCCCACCTTGAACTGCGTGACACCTTCGCCCACAGCCTCGACTTCCCCAGCAGCCTCGAAACCCAACACAGCGGGGTATTCGGACACGAAGAAACCGTAGTCTCGAATCTTCCAGTCTATAGGATTCAGCCCCACGGCAACCTCCTTGACGAGGATCTCTCCCTGTCCCGGAGTGGGTAGCGCTTTGGTGTCTAGTTCAAATGGACCTTGTTTCTCCTTGATGAAGAGGGCGCGAGATATCGACATGACGAATTGGTTGACAAAGGGAAGTGGGATAGGAGGACGTTTATATATGATAGTCGCAGGCCGGGCGTTTACCAATCATCTTCGTCAGCGCACGGCGAATATCATAGACCGTTTCGCAACGCAGGTGGGCTCAAGGCAGATGACTAAACAAGATTTGCGAGGGCGAAGAGTGGACGCGTCAGTGAGGGGCGTCCAGGAGACATCGAGGCACCGCGCACGCACTTGTTTCAGCGAGTGCCTGAACCAGCAGACGACCGCTCGGGACTACGCAGAACTTTGGGTGACATGACCGGCACAGTGCACACGCAACTGATGGCGCCGTCGCTCTGTCGTTGGCAAGTCGAAGGGTTTGTTGCACAGGCCGATCATTCACACGCACGCTGTTCTGGCACCTGGCAAAGGGAACGTTCAGCGCCAGCGACAAGGATCTTTTCGGGTTCCACTGTGCCTGCCTGCCACCCGTTCACTCGTTCATCTGTCGTCGTCATCGACCACCACCCTCGGCCACTACGTGTCACCACTGCCAGTGCTTCGCCGGCTGTACTGTCGGCCTCGTCAACCACATGGCACGCGGCGCCTGCCCGGCAGGTGTGGTCTTGCCATCTTTGTTTGCTGCTCGAACAGGAACACCCTCGCTGAGACAGGCAAGTGGCTGGAGGTGCACAGGACGGTTGCACTTGGTGTCTGAATCCGACTTCCATACCACCGCGGTCGTCGCGCCGTTTGTGGTCGAAAACGGTGTTTGGTGGTGCCACTCGCGCTCTTCTGCAACACGACACCGCAACTGGCATGGGCCGTGGGACTCGAACATTATTCCCCCACTTCCCAAGGCTATAATATTCATCGCGCCGAGGACAGGGAGCGCTACATTCCCGACTCTGTCATCGAGATCAAGCCTACGCCCTTCCCGATCCGACTCTGCGCAGTGCTCATCGTCAGAGTAAAGAATAGCCAGCACTCCCAGGCTGGTATCCCCTCGCGAGAGAGACGGATCAAATGATAGTCAGATGTCGCCTTTGGTAGAAAGGTGCATTGGATCGGTGTTGTCGACACAGACAATGGGCCTCTAGTGTCCTAGATCGTTTATCTCTTGGCATGAGACCAACCATGATCCGGCCTCGTACGCCGGTTGGCAAGGCCTTGCTTCGTTCGTTGCGAACATGGAAGGTGCGGCTTCTTTCTCATCGTCAACGACGATAGCGATTGTATTTTGGGCAGTCTCGATCGGACCGCTTTTGTCCAAGTCGATACTTGTATTACTTTGGTCACGTCTTCTCTCCGTGTTCTTTCAATCGAACAACTTCTCCATTTCATTCATTGAACACGTTTCACAAGATGATACACGACAATGAGACACAGGATTACTTGTTATACAACAGAATCTCAACCGCAGCGTGAAAGACCGTTCGTTGTGGTCATGCCGTCTCCCCAACGCGAATGACCAGCTTCTTCGCACTGACGAGGTTGTTCCTCAGCCTCTCCAGTCCTCCAGGGATGCCATTCAATCCGCCCGACACGATTTCCACCTGGTTGGGCTGAGCAAGGAATGAACGTTGAGTGATACACCTTACGTGTCGACACAGGAAACCGAAAGATACGTACGACGATGTCGCCGGCCTCGACCAACACCGTCAAGTGCTGCGCCAACGCTTGCCCGACCGCTCTGTTGGCTGGCACTCGGAGGCTCCCTGCCACGCCCAACACCTTCTTAGTGCTGCCGGGCGTCTCGTTGGCTGAGAACTTGAGAGTGGACACAATGTGTCCCCCTTCTGCGAGCACGTCATACCCCAGCTGTTGCGTGTCTTTGGACGCGATTGCGTCATAGACCAACAGGATAGGCTTCGCGGCAATGCGCGCAATCTCAGCCGCCAATTCATGCGAGGCTAGGTTCCGATCGACGACGTGCGTTGCACCGAGGGACTTGAGCAATTCTGTATGTCGCAACGAGGCGGTGGCTATGATCGGGGAAAAGCCAGAGAGCCGGGCGAGTTGGATGACTGGGCGAGTTACACGGAGAGGATTGCCGCGCAACGGACGCTGATGTGAGGACGACTTGCGCGCGCGAGTGGAGCGGGGGAACGCACCGTATTGTCCAACCGAGCTTGATCCCCCGAGGATCAGAATTGGTTGTCCCGCAGATGAGCCGCGTCCGCCATCCCAAGGTGCCTTCAAACCAACACCACCTGGGGCAGGAGAATAGAGAGGAACGACCGCCGTGCCCAGAGCAAGCGGGAATGTGGCAGCTTGTTCAAACGTGATATTCGTTGGGAGCTACGAGCAGTAGTTATTGATGCGATCCGAACGCAAAAAAAAAGAACACTGCACCTTTGAAACGATCTCGGCGGGCACGAGGACATACTCTTGGTAGGCCCCGTCATCTCCACCGGTAAAGCCACCTTGGTGAAATCTACAGAGAGATCAGTAATCGAGACGTTGCATGGGTGACCTGAAGCAGCAACATACACTTTTTCGCCCTTCTTAAACTGCGTCACGCCTTCGCCCAAGGTCTCAACTTCCCCAGCGACATCGATGCCCAGGACGGCTGGGTACTGGGACACGAAGAAATCATAAGCTTTGATCTTCCAGTCTACGGGGTTCAGTCCCACGGCGACTGGCTTGACAAGGATCTCCCCCGGCCCAGGTGTAGGTATCGCCTTGGTGCCTAGTTCGAATTCGCCTTTGCTCTCTTTGAGGAACAGAGCGCGAGATACCGACATGATGAAGATGGGTGAGTGCGATGATACGACGGGGGGAGGGGGACCTGGGGGTTTTAAAGTACACTCGCTGGATGGCCGCTGGTTGGCGCTTGCTTTGGGAGTTTATCAGTCTTCGTCAGCACGGGCGGATATATCAAAGCACGCCATCGTCCGCCATCTTCCAACCAAGGAGGACAATGACTAAAAAACGACATATGAAGGCGCAACTTGGAGGGCGAATGAGCGTTCTTGTGAGCAAAGATAACGCTGGCATCACGGGAATGTCCACCGCAGCACGCGCGTGAGACGGGCGCAATGCATGACGAGGAGACTCAGCCACTGACGCAGACCGCGAGCCTCGTGGTCGATAGGAGTTGGTGTGTGAGGGGCTGTTATGCCTCTTTGTCGAATTCGTCAGTCACCACATCTCCGAGGATAAGACTGCATACAGAGTGCACAGTGGAGGAACTTGAAGGGAGCGGGACAGGGGAAAGGCTCTCGTCAGGGAGCCACCCGGGCCGCTTAGGGACGCCTCTTACTATAACACCCGAAGGGAGTGGGCTATGCAGCGACCGCCGGTGCCGGTGAAGGCGAGTGGGGATAAGGAGACACTCATCCGCCAGGTGAAGACGCCGTTTCCCGTGTCTAGCAGTGTTGGTCCGAGCACCCAGCCAGAACTAGTAGCTGGCACGACGACGCCCACTCTCGCCGTCCGAGTGGGTCTGCACGAAACGACACCGACCACACACAATGTGCCATCTGGATCGTCGCTAGGATGAGCCAACTACTAGTCAGTGCACCTTTCCACCCGCCATACGAGCGTTGGTGTTGGACTCCTTGGATCCACGATTCGGTACATGTGGCCTGGATTTATTTCCTTGTGGACCGTGTCTACCTCCTCTAACGCCCACCGGACGCCTTGGGTGCAACGAGATCGTGCATATGTATGACCTGTGGCCATTCTCCCCAGTGTCTGACCTGATCATTCAGCTGGCACCTTCGTGGCTTTCCAAAACGCTGTTTTGTAAATGTACCCGAGCATAGATTGGTCGTTGCTCGTGTAACTCGTCTCGATCGTCCTCTCATCCTAACACAGACCAAGATGTCCGTCAAATCATGATGGTAATTTGACATTCGGGAAGGGAAGGAGAGAAATGAACCCACGCTCAGTCGGAAACCTATCTTGCGCGCCAATGCTTTCACCTCTTCTAAGTCCAGCTCTATCGACGGGTCATTCGTGTTGTTGTTTTCAAAGTGCCACAACAGCGGGCCTGGAATGCAAGGGCACGCTTCGAACGACCACAGACATGGAGATTCAAGATAGGGGAAGACTCACCGAGATTGATCCAAACACCGTCTGGAGCTAGTATACGATGGATGACACGAAGGTAATTGACGACGTTCTTGGCCTGTCATCGAAGGGGTATGAGCGAAGGGGCATGATTCGGGACAGACGCCTTGCCGTGTCGATGAAGAAGCAGGTGAGCACAGCGTCCCACTGTCCAGCATGTGGCTCACTCTCGTCCGTGTCTTCGGCACCATAAACCTCCTCAAAGTCACCTGGCGCAGAGCTCAGGCGCGTGGAGACAATAAGATAGAAGGGAAGCGAATGCGTACCAGCTACCAAGGAAAAGTCCGATCCAGGAGGTAAATCAGACGGGAGAACATCCGGTATTTTTACTGGTCGAAGTAGCGCATCTTTCGAAGGGATGTTCGAAAAGGAATGGATGTATGGGTATATGGTGTGTTCCCCGACCGATTCGGTCCTTGGGTACGGTTAGGCAATGTCGTCTGGCAGGGAGTTTGGGAGGCGCACTTGTTGAGGATAAGGAACGAGGAAAGGAGCATATAATGAGAGAATTCGTTTCCTTGACAAGCAAATCCTGGTGGCTGAACTCAGCATTGTACTTCGGGACTGGACAACGATATGTCCGACCAAGCTTTGCCACATCATACGCCAACCTCCCCAAACCCGCACCAGGAACAAGGACCCGAATCTTTCGCCTGAAATCTTCGTATCAACAGCGACCCTTGGTCTCGCCAGAGTGCCAAATGTAACCTGTCTCGACCGTCGAAATATTCCTCGAGCGCTCTTTTCATCGGCTCGTAACATAAGTCACGCTCGGATTTCCCCTGGCGGCGCATCGATGATGGACAGCGGGGAGATGTTGGATCACGGAAACACGCACGTCTTCGCTCCAATCGCGAACAAACTGTTTGAGCGTGCTTCTTAACTTGTCCATGTCAAAGTCTGTGGCTTTGTACTTTGCCTGTCCCTGTACCAGCTGTTTCCTAGGATCCGTCGTTGTCGCATCATGGGGAATCTCGTGCGAGTGTACGTGCAAAGGTAGTCTATCATAACCTGAAGGCAATCAAAAAAAAAAAAGGTGCCATTTGCTCCTGAATCGAAACTTACCCTGTTCGTCCAGCCCTGCCGGACGATTCAAGGGATGATCCGAATCTTCGAACGACGTGCCTTCGTCCGCTTCGCCGTCCGCTCCCAGACTCACTTCATGCCCGAAAATTTCCGGATTCGCGACGATTTTATGCAGAAAGTCGGCATTGGCGAGGATGGCCGTGTCGATCTCCTGAAGTTTGCGTCTGTAACCGATCGAATCAAGCAATGCCTTGTCTGCTTGTGGAAGTGTGTATAGGTCTTTTCTGCGGCGATTGTTGGCAGTCAGCTACGCGCACTGCTGGTCAGTTGTGTCGATGGTTGAGGGCAAGGCTCGTTTACAGAGTACCGGGCGTATTGCTGGAAAGTGGCGACGACATTTGAGAAATGAATTTGTTCTTCTTGAATGTCTTCTTCCGAAAATTGAGGTGCCATTGCACAAGTTTGAAAGAAAAGAAAAAAAGATTAATAGGCTGCCACAAGGGACCCGATGAGTTGACGATGTCGGCTCGGCTTGTCGGGCAGAGCCACGTGGGTTTGTTTGTTTCTAAAGCTATTGCAAAACAAACGTCCAACACCTTCGTCACACACCTCTAAGTACAACACAACCATGGTGCATCTACGTTCCACTCAGGCGCCCCAAACTTTCACTCATAGTTTTTTCAATAGGCACGTAATGAAGAAAAGGCGCAATCTATGCTCTATCGCTTCCGCGAAGCCCAGGCGGCAGAACTGGGTTTGGGTACGCGCGCAGACAAGAGGCCCAAGATGGCCAGCGCATGCAAAAGCCTACGCGAGTGCGAGCGCTGGCGAGGCGAAATCCTCCGCGAGATCAGCAGAAAGGTGTCTAAAATCCAAGACGGTAATGCATTCTCGTCCCCCGCCTCCCTCTCCCTTCCGCTCACCGGTCCTTTGTTCCTACCCTTATTGTCCTTCCCTTCGTATATTGTCGTCGCCGCTTATAGCTGGTCTAACCGACTACGAGGTGCGGGATTTGAATGACGAGATCAACAGGCTGCTGCGCGAAAAGAGACACTGGGAGAACCAGATCATCGCACTCGGAGGTGCAAACTATAGGCGGAATGTCGCCATGCTCGACGACGACGGCAAGGAAGTGCCCGGTACTAAAGGATACAAGTTTAGTTCTCCATTTCCTCTCTTTCTCTTCGCGTCGCGCTCAACCGTTGCACGATGTGACTAGGTACTTTGGTCGCGCCAAAGAGCTTCCCGGCGTACGCGAACTCTTCCAAAGCCGAAAGAAAGAAGAAGAGGAAGAAAACCAGGCGTTGGCGCACTACAAAAAATTCATGCAACAAGGACCGGCATACTTTGGGGATCTGGACGAGACGCAGTCAGGGAACGAGTTGATAGAGTATGAGGAGCAGGCAGAAGAGGTGGAGTGGCAAGAGGCTCACGGCCGGATTCGGGAAGTGCTCGAGATGCAGGGGGATGATCCCATTCCAGAAATCCCTCGCGACCCAAGTCAGTCTGCATCCGCTGTGCCATCCGATGCACCGTTTTCCGACGCGTCATCAACAACCAATGGTGCGAAGCGGAAAGCCGATGGCGATGTCGACATGACGAACGACAATGATACACCATCTGAAAGCACTAAACGATCAAAGACTGGCGCGGCCCAACAACCAATTACGTCTTCACCTACGCAAAACTCGATGCTAGCCCATGCCCAACTGGCAGCGTCATACATATCATTCCTCTCTCCTGAGGACCTTCTACCACCAAAGATGCCAACGAGAGAGGAAATGGAAGGCGTGCTGCTCAAACTACAGAAGGAGGCACTAGTGAATGAGTATTTCGGGGACTCATAGCTGTAATTTATGCATCTGTTGTATCTCACTAGCACTGCTCGCACAAGTTTAATATACGATTCTCGTCTGCAACTCGCCAGGTCCCCGTTGTACTGTAGGGCAGTAGAGTAGGGGTTCAAAAGTTCAACATCAACTCAGGTCTCCCACAACAACGGGCGACTCGAGGAGGTTTTGCGTCTGATCCCGTCTTTTAGGGTTCCTGATGACCAAGTCTGCTTGTTGTCTGGAGGAAGCAGCACTCTGGTCAATGTCTGGAAAGAAAGTCACGAGGGCGTTCAGGCTTACAGTCGCATTCGCAACAACAATTTCCGATTTGTGCTTTGAATATCTGATGCAGTCTTCATGGCGTGCGCAAAGAGTTCTGCCCGATGGTCTGTCTTCTTTGCCTTCAAGATCTGTAGATGAAATCATGTAATAGCTCTGAGATACTGTGATCACTAGACGATACCTTGTTCTGACTATCCACCCGCCCCTGAATTTGTTCGCTTTGAATAAGTGCGACTACTTCCCGTTCGACTTCGTCGATACTCCAACCAAACGCAGCTGCCATACGGTGAAGTCGGATAGTCTCAAATGGTTGGAAGTAGAGCACAATGGCAGTATGCCGCAAGTGTTGAGTGACGTCATTCACATGGACGCCCAAGTGTATGTCTATGTAATGTCTTGTCTATTCGAGCAGTGTTATGATGCCCCATTCGGGGAACAACGAGGGAGAAAAAGATGGCCTCACTGAATATCTGGAGAGGATCTCAAGCGTCGTTTTGAAGTCACTGGACATGTATGCTTGTATGAGATCGCGGATGTATGGTTCTTGCTCTATATACGCAGAGAATACGGGGTTCTGGAGAAGCTGCGCCTTGACGGCAGAGCGCGACAGGCTTGCGAGAGCGCACAGCGTGCCGTAGATGGCAATGTCACCCGACGCGACGAGCTGTAGGATCGAGGTCTTCAATCGTTGTACACGCCTCCCCAGGGCTGGTCCCTACCTTGCCAACCCAATCACCAAGTTGGGACGGAGGGCCAAGTCGCAAGAATGCCGATGCAGCCTTCTCATAACTACCCTGTCCCAGGTGCGATAGGGCCATGGCGAAATCGAGCTTTGACTGCACCTGTTCGCGTTCCGGGATCACTTTCTTGGAGGAAGGTTGAGAGGGGCCGGGGGCCACGCCGCTTTCAATACCAGCAGCGCCTGTAGCAGCTGCACTTTCCAAAGCACCGTCCGCTTTAAATATGTAAGACGGTATATGCGTATAATTGCGCTGCTCAATCACGAGCTGCGAGCACAATCGATCATCTCCTCAGACTAGGCGACCCTTGGGTGGCCCCGACATACCTCCAGAACGGAAAGACACATGTCCAACACATGCTGACTTGTCGAACAAAATTCGCGTGATTTTGTCAAGTGCTTTAACGCCGAGGCAAAGTCGCCTGTGGCACGATAGTGTTCTCCAAGATCTCTGTGGCCCATCTGTTTTTTTACCATCGGAGTGTCTCGTCAACGAACAGTCTCGCCTGGCCCACGCAGACGAGCGAATGATGTGACGTGCCACGCACCCGTATGCTCTCCTTAATCATGTTGTTCGTGTACGTCTTCAGTTCGACCTCCAATTTCGTCCGTTCCGACACGTTTTTCTTGGTCACTTCCTCGACCCAGGTGGCATTCACCTCCACAATTTCCCCCGCAGGTGGTAAACCCTGTCCCTCAGGCAACGCCGTGGCGCTGGCATACGCCGACAAAGCGACCTGAACGAGTGACGGATCACGCAGACGGTACAGGTGGTTGAACGCGAGTTTCAACGCTTGCGGGGCGATGGCGGGACACGATGCGATGATAGAGAGTAGCCTATCGACGGCAGTACGACCTGTGTACGGTCCGTGAATGCTCCCCGCGAATGTCAAGGTGGTCTCACCCGTGTAGTTGGCGATATAAGCGTCGAGATCGAACGGGTGAGCATCGTCGACGGGCCGCGCAAGTCGTCGTCGCGGTTGTTGTGTCGTGAATTGGTTGGCAATTTCAGAGTCGATCGGGTCAACGTCCATCATGCTGGGGCCGATCCAGTGAATCGCTCGAGTGTTAGGAGCGTTACATGTCACACAGCGTGATAGTGAACACGACCACTCTCTCTGTCATGGGGCACTTGGCACAGTTGGTAGCGCGCACGCTTCGCATTGGAGACTGCGTGAGGTCGTGGGTTCGACTCCCACAGTGTCCACAGGTTTTCTTTTTTGCTCTGGGTCAATAGCTATGTTGTCGGCGAACTCATCAAAAAAGTTAAGTGTATTTTTGTGCAAAAATGTGTAGTCCTGCAATCACTACTCGAAACGTTTCCATGCATGTTTTTCGTACTGCTTTGGCTTGGCTTTGCGCCTCGTTGGACTGTGGATTCCCACTCAACGTGAGCTCGCAGGGTTAAAGGATGGATACTTACAACACGGGAAGCCGTGGCTCGATCAATCCGCGTTGCTGAAGACTTATAAAACGATCGCGGAACAAGTTTCCTTCAGGCTGTTGGAGACAGTCAATGAAGGGTGCCCGTAGTTACCCAGTCGCCGACCTTGAGATTCCGGAGGCTCTCGCTCAAATCCTCTCCAATCTGTACTTCGATCTCGTTTTCTGGGACCCTATGTTTTCCAACTCGTTGACCAGCTAGTCCTTTTCGTAGCTTCAGGCGAAGCACAAGCTGCCGCGCTAAGCGAGCTTGTCGATGGGTGTTGGCGAGTTCGGAGAGATCTGAACGAAGAGCTTTGACGTTATTGATCGAGTTGAGGAGGCGTTTTCGGTGCGCTTTCTCAGCCAGCGCATGTTTCTGTGGTTACCTGCACGTCAGTTGTTGTCCCAACTGACGGTAGACTCCAGGGCGAACCTCGGCTTTCTGCTTCGCTATGCGAGTGCGCTGTTGTTTGGTTTTCCTCGGAGGTAACCTTTTAGGTACCACAGCCGACGTATTTGCGACTATTTCTCCGTCGTCCTCGATATCAATGGCCATACCAGCAGGAACACCCTCCAGGACATCATCTTTCGCGAATGCGCGGGCTTGCTCAACTTTCTTTCGAGCTTCCCGAAGACGACTTGCCTGGTCTTGTTTCCGCTGCTCGACCTTGTAAGCTTCCATAAGGAGCTCCTCATGAGCTTGCACAGGTGGGTTGTAGGAGGCACCTAGATGAGGAAAAACTACTGCAGGTGCATCAATCGCATCCCGCGAATGACCGAGCTCCGGTTTCTGCCCTCGTGCAGATAAGCGAAGTTCAAGATGCGACCGCCTGGGGATGACGACGAAGTATGCTTACCTTGATTATGCGTTTCTGGACAGTCTCTAGACCGTCTGGCACAATCTCTTCGACAGCCGCCTCACCCCAAAGATCATGGCCCCCGCTGTGTTTAACAGCATATGAGACGTCGATGGCAGCACTCCCTGCGCCGAATTCGGTCGGATCCACGATGGTATTAAGCGGCCCCTTCCGCGGACGCTTCGCAATCCGCAATAATCTTTCCTTGTCTGCACGGGAAATTTTTGTTCCTGGTGGTTTCGTAGGGCGTGATACGATAGCAGGGACGGCAGAACGTTGTGAGATGATTTTAATCGAGGTCAACTGAAGTTTCGAGTATCGAGGCACCGTTTTTCTGACTGGGGAAAAGACCTGAAATGGACTTTTCGAAACACAAGTAGGCGAACGTACCTTGATCATCGCCCTTTGTATCGAACACGAAGAGCTGATCATCCGTCTGTTTTTGTAATATCGAGCTGTGGAACACGAAAAATCAGTATGCACAAGCTTCCTGTTATCTTACTCACCCTACGACCCGTTCCTCTGCTCGAAGGCTTTCTAGCCCATCCTCGACCGGCTGGATATCGATGTTCTTTCTCCATGATCGTTTTCCTTTGCGACTTGACTGTAAGAGTTGGGAAGGCGCACCGAGCCTAGACCTGGCTGGTTTGGAGACGACCTGCGGCGAAATTTTGGAGGAACTTGCGGGCTTGGCCGAACTCATATCAGCTAGAAGTCGAGCTTAGCTTTTCCCTGGCTCGCGTGAACGATGTATTACGTAACGCATACCATAGAATCGTCGCTTCCCGGGTCTTGCCACTAGGTCAATTCGCAAGTACCTAGTGGAAGGGTGCGTCCAAAGGTTCACCTGATACCTAGTCTTTCATCATCCATCTGAGTAGCAAAGTTCCTTGCGACTTCATTGACCAGCCATGCTCTGGCCCCTAGCGCTCATCCTTGTGCTACGTACTCAACGGTCCGGGTAGGAATCAAATTTTATCTACTGCTCTAACCTATAGGTGTTCCCAAGAATCATCCTCGGCGGGAATCGCAAGAGCACGAGAGTAACATTGCGTGCTCGGATGGTCCGTCCCTTCGACGAAACCCTGGACAGCCTCGGAATACGTTCTCTTGAAGCCCCACGCATCTATTTTCTCCCATTCCCCCAACCCCCAGGTATCCCAAAGATCAGGCTCTCCCTCCGAAACGGGGACCGTCCTGGGGATTCTTATCATCTCGAAACCGTCTTGTCTGCCTGGAATTCAACAAGTTCTTGAGAAGTATCACGACGTAGAGTGCTTGGACGTACTCTTTCTGCGACCCTTCGTCGTCGTCTGATACCGTGCGACATCGAGGAGCGAGAGTGTTACCTGTGTTCTTCCAGGCAACGTCGAAGAGCGCGCATCGTCCAAAAGTGGTGCTGGAACCTCACAACCTTCTTCAGTGACGGGAGTGCAGGTGGCTTCACTAAACAGGATCTGTGCCCCGTCCCAATCCCACCCCGGATCGTGTGTCAAAGAGGGCCTGTCCGACTTCCGCCGCCTCGGTTTCCCTACCTACCAACGTCCGAGTATAAGGATTTCCCTCTAGAACTCATAATGGATTCCTACCCGTGACTTTTGCCACACGATCTTTTCAACTTGAGCACCCCAGGGTACTGGCGTATGGCTTCGTTTCAGAGTCCCCATATCTCTTGTAGTTGGAAGATTGAACAAATGAACGAGTGGCTGTATTGAATCATTTGACCTCGCTACATCTTATAGGCAAGAGAATCTAGGGTGGCATAGGTTCGAGTCAACCCCTTTCCGAAGAGTCATGTTGACACTGGTTGACCTAGGACGAGTCATTTACTGGCACCGGAGCGATGACTCAGGTCTTCTTTTTGTGAGCCGACCGATCGTGGCACCGACGTCGCAAATCAAACAACGGAAGTTCGTGACAGACTCAGCTACCAAAAACGAGTGCAAACTCAGCCGCATGCTTCAATGAATGACCCATCGTAGGTGGGATAAAAAGCTGATGGATGTCGAGACGGCCTTGAATCAATATGGCTGCCCCACAACACGGCACTGCCATAAAAGTCAGTTTGACTCGAGACGACAGCCCATCACGGAGTGTCGGAACTTTGACCACTACCAATGTCGTGCACCAACGGTGGGTTTGAGTGCGCCTGTCCGAGTGTCCGTGCGGGCTAGTGAGTTAGAAAAGCACTAGTTGTCGAGCGACCGAGCGCAGAAAATGTGCTTGGTCTGTGAGTACTCAAATCGAGAGCTAGCCAGCGAGGGATTATGTAATGTACATATTTGTCTAGGTTTAGAGTGTAGTCTTTTGCATACCGATTTTGGTCAACTGGCAGCCCTACGAGCACCGACTCGGGAATTTCTTGCCTCGACCTCGCCTGTTTTCTTGCTCGCATGCAGTCGTAGCATTGCCAGAGGAGTGTCAACATCCCTTATCCTGGACGACTCGGACTAGCAGTTACCTAGCACGCTCCGCGGCGTGCGTTCCTCTGAACTCGGCCTTGCCGACTTGGCGACTCACTTCGACTAGGAATAGCATCGCTCAATGGTACGCGCCCCAGTCTTCCTTTCTTGCTAGCGTTCCGACTCACAGCGAATTGCACCTACGACCATAGACTGTATGAGCGCGCCTACGTCCTCTTAGGCATCTCCCGCCCCTCGTATCGGAGTAGTTGATGTAGCTCGTTCACTCGCTCCTGTCGGCTGTCCATCACCACCCATACATCGACAACGCCGCTGCTGGACTTATTCGTTCGCCTCTTCTCGCTGTTCCTGCGCTGCACCTTCACTTTCTGCCGGTCTCTCCTCTGTCGCCGCCCCCACGTTGTATGGCTCCCAATGCGTCCTCATGTGATCTCCGACGATTTTGGGATCACCACAGCATCCGGTCCGCTCTGTCCCATCCGTTCTCTCGTTTCATGTACTGCGGCCACCCCTCCATGCTGCTGTCGATCGTGAGTCGCTTCTTGATGCATTTGTTGCCTGCCAATTCAATTATAGGAGTGATGATTCTGCGTATTTGCGAGGTCGATCCAAGGCTGCACTTGGTGTTTGCCTCGGTATATTTGTGCCTGGAAGGATCACCGTCCTTGTTGGTGTTATTAGTAGCTCCAAACATCTGCCTCGGTATGCGCTGACACTGATGTCCTGAAAGTACGGCAGTACGCTCTTAGTCGCTTGACTTCCTTACCCCTTTGTGGCACTCTGGCCCCTGCCTTTGTCCTCACTACAGCACCGTTAATCCTCGCCCTTTTTCAAACGTTTCAGCAGTCCATTTAGACGTATTAAAAGGCGACTAAGGTGCAGTAGCCCACTTGCTACCCGTGAGAGATGAGGTTGTCTACGGTCTTACCTTTCCTTTACTGCTGTGTTCGCCGACCTTCATACAGAAGCTGACCATTCGGACATTAGGCTCTTTCTTCCCGTCCTAACTTTAGTTTAATATGGATTTGGAGCTCTGTTCGACACCTCGTGTCCAGAGGCAATACTCTTGGCATGCCAGGGCATTGGAGGAAAACGAACGCTGCTCAGGCCTTGACCGCCTCACCGTCCTAGATTGATACGGGATCAAATGGACCGAAAGCAGACGAGTTCGGTATCTTCGTCGACAAGGACAAGGGTGGAACCGATGGCATATATGCCGTGGAGGACAGGCGGTGCCTTCGATGAGGGCAGGAAGGGCAGAGTTTTCATCCGTGCGATCAGAGACTGGACGTGTGGCGGTCTGATACTGGTGCCGCCGCCGCCACTGGCACCAGCACCATCAGCTCCTGCCACCACCCAATCCATCTCCTTACGGGCACTTCTGGTGGCCTGACCCCCTTCTCAGTCACGCCCACGGCCTCTTCGCTTCTATCTCGAACTCCATCTGAGGTACCAAGTATTTTTGACTTGCCGAAGCCTCAGGTCATCGAACGAAGAAGGATAGGTGACGGGGCTGTCCTTGCCAGACACCTTTATTGTAAGCGGTGCAACGGAGCCGTAATATCGAAGCACATTACATGGGCGAAACGAGAAGAATAAGATGCATGAGGCGTTGTTCGAAATGCGAAGGAGCGCGTAAGTGAGACGTGGCAAGCCGAGCAGAACTGAGCTAAAGGAGGACAAGAGGCGGGGGCGCAGCCCGATGGCAAGCTTAAGCGAAAAAGCGGCCGCCGGGCAAGCCAATGGCTTATGAGATACCAACGTCACGTTGCCATCTTCGACGTCTCGCAGACCCACTGAGCATGCTCATCCAAGTTGGGCGGCAAACGAGTGGCGTATACCACTAAATACCGTGTTGCCATCTGTGTGCATGCACAGTAGAAGGTGCGATGCTCAGCGAGCGCTGGCACGGGCCCATCGCACCAGATTAGCGACTCGGACCAGAGAAATGAAGTGACCATCATGCCAGCAGTGATGGTGCCAGTGCTGGGTGCCTGGGCAACGGCGATACCGGTGGCTGGCTTAACCTGGGCCATACATCCTATGCCACAAAGTTGGACCTTCCTATGCTGATTTCAACACACCGGACAGCATACATAGTATGACATCTCAGCAAGTCCTCCCACCTTGCATTCCCATTCCTACAACTTCAGGTCAATCCTTCCTGAATGCATCATGTCCTCGCAGCAGAGTATCTCTGGATATCCAATTGTGCGGGCCGTACGTATCCTGAACTATAAGCTCAACCAGCAACGACTCTTATGCTTCAGTGCAGTTGCTTCGGTCGTTGTCGTCATATATGATTATTGTAAGTGATCCTTTTGATAGTGATGGTTTTTCAAATTTCGTATTGACCCTTGCAATACAACCGCTGCAGTCCTCATCTTTGCCAACGAGGTATCTACTTTCACCTGCATCCATGTTCTGGCTAATGTTTCGGAAGATAGAGCATGTCTGGGTAAGCTGGCGTACCAACTAGGATCCAAGTACGACGTCTCTGACAGCACCACAGAACAGGCCCTGGACATTGGTCTCCACATTGTTCGTTTTAGTACGTATGAAGGGTCTAGCCATCTGAGATCATCAGCTATTTTGCGTGTCCCAGGAACCTGACGGATCTACAGGTCCGTTATCTTGGTCTTTGCCGAATTTTGTGAGTCCGCTGCCATTTCTGAAATAGTTATGAATGCGGTTGACGTTGAAATCATCCTCAAGAGTATCGGGAATTTGTACGGTTAAAGATACTGGAGATCGATAGATGGCTGAGCTAATCGGATCTACTCGCAGTCCTCTCTTCATTCTTTCCGAATTCCATCATAGTCTGTTGTTCTGCTTCTCGGTTATCTCGCAGGCTGCTAATAATATGCCCTGACAGACGTATGAATCCTGATATCATTGATAGACTGTATTAACCATTTGACAGGTGTACGTGCATCAACTTCCTACATTCTGCAGCATTGTCAAACCCAAGGTCACCATACTCAAGGTACTATATTCTCTGTGATGTGCGAGTGGTTGGTATTGGTATTTGTTGCTGCCATTGACTGTGAGCTGCCGTTCTCCTTATATTTTTATGGGTGCTGAATTTAGCCAGTGGTGTTCATCCTGCGCATCTATGCAATGTGGAATCGATCCAAGATCGTACTTCGTCTTCTCCTCTGCGTGTTTGTCCCGGAAAGAATCACCTCCATCATTTTCACCAGTATTTATAACACTCCTGGTCCTCACTATTCTGGTGCGTCTGAGAATTCATTCGACATGCGGATGAAATACTGAAAAACATGATACCTCCTTTCGTCCTCCAGTGACAGTGGTCCGGACTTTTGACACCACGGTCTGTTCTATATCGCACCACACTCTATCCCCCTCCTGGCCATATCAAGTACCTAGCTTTTTGTTTTCCGTTGTACTATTAACTCTCGCAGTAATCCGGGTGTCAAAGGACTCTTTTGATATGTACAAGGCGACGAGAATGTGGCAACCCAACCAATACGTGAAGCTATTTGCAAGGGAGGGAATCATCTATTTTATTCTGTACGTTGCTCCACCTCCCCATCTTTCTCGCTCTACAGTCACCACCACCATTGACTTCGCCGTTCCACGGATTCTCTTACAAAAGCTGACCACTCGGGAATTAGGCGCTCACTTCGTGGTGCCGCAATCGTACTTTCCGACGTGAGCATGGGATCCCGAAGCATGGCCATACTCTTTCTGGGGACGCTGTTCATGACGCTCTTGTTCTCCATGCTGCCCCGGTTCATCATCGGCGTGCGAGAAATGTACGACCGGGACGTGCGTCGCCACGGGCAAGGAGTCGACACCGGATTCGGAGTATTGTCACGGTTCAAAGCTGGTGAAATCACGGTCGTGTCTCTGCCTACGGTCGTAGACGACGCTCATGAGCGGCCCGTGGATCAGACTGTGGAGGAACGCGCAGGCGCGTCCAGTATGGTGTAGATCGAAATCAAGAGGACATTTCGCATGGGGCGTAGGAACTTAGTGTTGAGAACTGCGCGGCAGGTCCAAGACATGAAGGACTTTGAGATGTATCCTTTTGATATTTATGCAAGCTGGCTTCATACTGTACAAGGTACCGTCCTGCGAAGTTTAGATATGTAATTTCGAACTAGTCGAAATCTTGTCCAGACAGATTGTTCATCCCTCTCTCGATTACCCAGTGATGGCGGTCTTAAACACGAAAAAAAGGGTTGCAACTCTGGAAGTGCATCTGAATCGCTGGTATCAGTACAACGAGGTGTATGGGACGATCATGTGCATGTAAGCACACTAACGATATCGACAACGCAAGGACAAAAAAAGAGAGCCCACTGCCAACACCATCATTGCTCAAAATCCATCGAGTCCCGGTCGTCCGTCCAGAGTCTCGCATACTCTGAGCATAGTCGAGAGATATACATTGTCGTTCAACACGTCATTCCTCTTGGAAATCCCATGCTATCACGAAGAGGAGCGGCGTCGACCTTCCACGTCGCTCTGCTGTCCCAAGGGTATCTTTCCATTGTTTACTAGCCCTCGCAATCTGTTGCAGCTGCTCGTCTGTCTGCGTCTTCACCGCTGCATACTCGTCAGTGCTCTGTACTGTCGGCCCGGAGAAACATGCATGTATGCTGTAGATTTCAGAATAGGATGACGAAAATGGTATATAATACAATCTTGCACGCATAGATTAGTATTTGTGCAAATCGGTCTCGACACCAGGATAATTGCCAACGGCAGAAACAAAAGTTACATGATACCGTTGTCAAGATCCTTAACGGTGACTGTGGTCGACATGAATGAGTCGGGCTGCGAAGGCGAGCCATGCACGATGGCGATGTTAGCAGTAACCCCACTGGGGGGGGGGGGTATACTCCCACCTCCAGTTGTGGTACCTCGCCAAAAGAAGGAATCACACCATGGAATCGATGTCTTTCTCCATTCTAGACACAGGATCCCACGCGTACGTTGTGACGGAGGCGGGCGATAGGCCAGCGGTGGCAGGGGTCTCGACGTGGTGGCCGAAGTCTAGGCCATTGGCGTAGGTAATCGTCAGCTGTGTAGTCAGTCCCTCGTCCTGTCCGCCATCCAGGCTGTCCTGCTTGCCTTCCAGGGAGATCACCCCCGTTCCAACGTGTACTAGTCGCTTCTTCTATGATAATAGTGAATCAGTATCCAGATGTCTGCGAATCCTCTGGGCTTCGAGGACGAAAACACGGGATAGAGCACCGGAACCATTCTTCCATCAGAGACCACCAGGTGGCGCGCCGAGGTCGCAGAGGCGACAAATTCCTATAGGATCGCGTAGGGTGTAAAACCGACTGTATTCAGCAACACACGATACCAGACTTATATTGGTCGATGGGTCCCATATCGCCCTTGGCGGTCACCAGTGCCACAGACATAACACCGGTGTCGTAGCCTAGCGAGAGCACAGAAGACATCATCCAAACACGCAATCACACATCATGCGAGCGGCCACGTACCAAAGAGTGACTGGGAATAGTGCGACAACAGACAAGAAGCTGGATGGACTAGTTCGTTCGCTCCCAGCCCTGGATTGTGACTGCATTTCTGAAATCTCGCAGATCGCTGCAAGATCGATGATCTCCTCAGATGGTACTCGGCTCGCGTCCTTCATTTTTCGTTGGCAGCGTTGGGTTCATCTGGTTGCACCACGAGTGACGGTCTCGTGTTGTCTCGAGAACATCTGGAGCTGGTAGACACAATGACGTTGTGGAAACAAACTGTCATGCCCGTCGGGACCACGTACCAGATAATTTATGGTGGACGACAATGACTGGGTGCCGCTATCATGAAATGCATGGCGCATGCCCGAAAGCGGTGGGTCCAACGATGGCTTTGAGCTGCGCTGGGATCTCGACGTGAGTATCGGTGCGGGCCGGCGAACTTAACGTTAGAGGGCCCCAGCCCTTCTTGTGCAACTTACACGTGCAGAGTAGCCTTTCCCGCGTTCCATGTGTCTTTGGCGAAGAGGACAAAGGCGATGGGAGGGACAGTGTCGGAGACACGAATGTGCCGGGGAGAGAACGGAATTCTGGTCGGGGGGTGAGCGATTGTGAGCCACTGTAATCTGAGATTGATATCGCTGAAAGGAAGAGGAAAAGGAAAAGCGCGAGCGTGTGCAGTGGAAAACGAGAATAATGCGGTATCTCACGTCACTCACATCACGCGCAGATGGCCGTGTCACTAGGCTGATGCTAATAATACCAATGCACCGGATGGGGCCTTTTATCATATAATACCCCGGGTGAGTGACTTCCAGGACTCTGGCAAATACCACCAAGCCGCTCCCGCTCTAAGAGCAATCCTTCATGTGCACATCATGTCCTCCAGTCCACAATCCGTTTCCGAGTATCTATGGATGGGGAACTGTGTTGACCGTATGCATCCTGAGTCATAACTTGTCCAGCGGGTGATACTAACACTTATGCTTTGTCGTAGTTGCTTCGGCTGCTGCTATCATATATGATTATTGTAAGCGATGTAACGGTTTCCGTTTTGTGTTAACCTTTATAACACTGCCGCCGCAGCCCTAACCTTCGCCAACGAGGTATCTACTTTTATCTTTGTCTACATTCTAGCTAATGACTTGGGAAGATAGAGTATGTTTGGGTGAGTGCATCAATTAGCATCCAAGTACTGCGTCCCTGATAGTGTCATAGAACAGGCCCTGGAAGTTGGTCTTCACACTTTTCGTTTTAGTACGTATGAAAGAGCCAGCTGTCTGAGATCATCAGCTATTTCGCATGCTCCAGGATCCTGATGCATATACAGATCCGTTATCTTGGTCTCTGTCGAGCTTTGTGAGTCCGCAGCCATTTCTAAAATCCTGTTTAATATGGTCAACATTAAAATCATTCTCAAGGGTATCAGGAATCTGTATGGTCGAGAATACTACAGAATGTCAGACAACTAAACTAATCAGTTCTACTTGCAGTTCTCGATTCTTTTTTTTCGAGCTCTGTTGAAGTCAGCCATTTTTCTCCTCGGCTGTCTTACCGCCACTAATATACCCTAACAGATGTATGAATCCAGATGTCATTGGTAGACTGCATTAACCATTGGACAGATGTAAGTACATCAGCTTGCTTAATTCCATGACATTGCCGGATCCAGGCTGACTGTTCTCAAGGTACTATATTTTCAGTGACGAAAGAATGGCTGGAGCTGTTGTTTTTTGTTGCTGTTGATTGTGGGTCGCCATCCTCCTAATATGTTTTCCTGTGTGCTGAGTTTAGCCAGCGGTGTTCATCCTACGCATTTATGCGATGTGGAATCGATCTAAGATCATCCTTAGATTCCTTTCCTCTGTGTTTGTCACAGAAAGGATCATTTCCTTCATTCTCGCCGGCATTTATCACTCTCCTGGTGCCTACTATTCTGGTGCGTCTGAAACCCTGTTCAACACGCCAATGATATACTGAAAGTTGTGTGATTTCCTCGTTCCCTGCAGTGACAGTGATCCATATTTTTCATACCTCAGCCTGTTCTTTCTCATACAACAGCCCATCTCCCTTCTGGACATATGAGATGGACTGCTTTGTGTTTTCCACCACCCTATTGATTTTTGCTGCCATACAAGCGTTAAAGCGTTCCTTCGACATCTATAAGGCGACGAGGACATGGGAACCAAACCGGTACATGAAGCTACTCGCAAGAGAAGAGTTTATCTATTTTCTTCTGTATGTTGCACCACTTCCTTATCATTCCTCGTGCTCTACGGCCACCGTTACCGTTGCCTTCGCTGTTCCATCCACTGCCCTACAAAGGCTGACCACTCGCTAATTAGACGCTCGCTTCATGGTGTCATAAATACGCTTTCTGACCAGACAGAGGAATCACTGAGCATACCTTTACTCTTCACAATGGCACTGATCAACACACTCTTGTACTCCATGCTGCCCCGGTTCATTATTGGCCTGCGAGAAATGTACGACCGGGATGTGCATGGTTATGGCCAAGGAATCGACACCGGATTCGGAATATTGTCACAGCCTGAAGCTGGTGGCACAGCAACCATATCTATGATTGCGTTCGCAGACATCACCCCCGACTGTTCGGTGGGTGAGGCTGAGGAGGAGCGCGCAGTCGGGTCGGACGTGGTTCCGTCTGAAGTGACCGACAATGATGTAGATCAAGTTTGAGGAAACGCTCTCCGTGGAGCGATGACTAGGAATGTAGTGTTGGACACACGCGGCGGGCCATAGTAGGACTTTCAGATGTATTCTTTGATACTTGGTCAACTTTGTATGAGTACCGTCATGTGAAGTTTGGGCGTGTAATCCTATACTAGCCGAGATCATAGTTCGGACGAGTATTTCCTCCCTCCCTCGATTACCCAGTGATGGCAGTGCCAAACACGAAAAAAGAAGGGTTGCAACTCTGGAAGTGCATCTGATTCGCTGGTATCAATACAATGACGTGTGTGAGACGACCGTGTGCATGTACGCACACCGACGGCCTCGACAACGCAAGGACAAAAAAGAGAGCCCACCGCCAACAGCGTCATTCCTCAACATTCATTGAACCATGAGCTGCCATTGCTGTCATTGAAGTGGTGGTGACAGGTATGCCGTTGTGGCGCCCTCTTTGTCGTCGCGTGGACAGTATGCACACCATGGGCCACCTTTGCCATCAGCGAGGTAGTGGCGACAGGTGCGCCGTCACGGTGCCTTCGCCCCCTTGATCATCATACGTGTAGGTGGTATACATGCCATGCACCTCCTTCACCATCGCCAAGGTGGATGAGCATGCACCTCAGCGTGGAACGGGGACTCATGCGATGGAGCAGGGACGGACTAGAGCTCGATGGGCGGCTAGGGTACGTCCGTCTGCCGCTGTGCCTGTGGGTGGGTCAGCGTCGAGCGCACGATGGCGGGCGAGGGACGGACGTGGAGTGTGGCGAGTCTGTCGTGGTCTCGCCCTCGTTGTCACCGAGGTGGTGGTGACGGGGACGGGGCCGTCATGGTGCCCTCGTCTCCTTTGTCACCTCGTCGAATGCCTTGCACATGGCGAGGGGCAGCTCCCCGGGGAAACGCTGTCGCCGTGGGAGAACCGCAAGGGACCGAAGAAGTGCGCTGCGGAGACCGAAAGGTCCCGTCGCGCCTGTAGAGGTACTATCCCCTACACTACCTTCGGCGCACAATGAGTTCGGCACAATTTTGAAATACACAACATTTCCACTTTCCACTCATACACAATGAATCTATACTATATCCTTAGGCCCTGCGTGCTTGAATGGATGAAAACAAAGCAGAATTGAGCAAGATAGATAGCTGCTGGAAGTCACGCTGAGGTGTCGCCCGCCTGTCACCTCCTGGCCCACGCCACAGCTGACTTTGAAGCTGACTGAAGCTGCCGCGTGTGTGCCGAGAGACTGCTCACTGCCACATGAGCGTGCGCTGGACGAAGTTCACTTGACAGCACGAAAAAGAAGAGCTGACCGTGCCAGTCAGTCGAAACACGGGGAAGATTGTTGACGCTACCGCAGCTCAAGGAGGAGTTGAGAAGGCAGAGACCGAATAGGAAAACATATATAGAGAGGAAGCCGACAAGCAAGCAAAGAAAATGGCTACCGAGAGGCGCAACACAGACCGAACGCGACATTTGAGAGAAGATATTTGACCTGCTGTCGACTTTCCACCACAAGGTCGACCTCGTCACGCTCGCCGGTGCTCTCGGAATCTCACGAGAGGGAACAGTCAAAGACTTGAAATCTCGATTCCAGAACTACCTTGCCGATTCCTCTCATGCGGATATCACGAAAAACCCTCGATTTGCAGCGCTTTTCTAAGTTCCGGGCAAGACACGCTCTCGGACCCAGTTTGTGAACGTTTACTGGATGCATGAACACCAGCAGCGTTCGACCCTATCACTGCCATTGACTCCGATACCCCAGGTCCCACCATATGGCCATGCAGTCCTAACACGCCCAGCCCTACATACGCTCAGTACCATGATCGACGTACATGCTCATTTCTCGCTGCAAAAGACACATGGCACGTGTTCCAGGCCCGGGTCGCCCGGTACATACTACAATCATTCGCCACAGTACACGTCCGCACCCTCTTCTAATCTTGAAAGACAGCCCCAGTTTAATGTAGACGCCGGTACTCACACCTTGCTATTCTTACTGTTTGATACAGACACCTCGAGCTACTATACGAGTCGTCTTTGTTGATAAAAGTTGAAACGTCGGGCCTTGCATTCTGCGCCACTAGCATGCCGAGCGGTGCTTGATTTCGGCGGCTGTGACACAGATGTAACAATTCGTGACTGCCGAACTCGTCGTGCGGTAGTGTGGGGGATAGTACCCGTCCGCGGGGTATATCCGATGATGCTCGCCCCGCCGTGCAGAAGCCTCCTCCGCCCCACTCGCGCTATCTCCCCCTGCGCAATCTCTCCATCTGGGGTCGCTGCCCGCTCGTGCTGGCTCTAGCCCACTCGTGCGTTCTGCATGCCTCTGCGGCCTCTGTAGAAACTGCCCACTCCCTCGATAGGTCTTGAGAAAGGAAGACTCCCTGAACAGACCGGGAAGGACGACGACGGTCGGGGTAGCGGTGGCCCCCTGATGAGAGCTTTTGCAAGCTCGGAACCGCACGCCCACCCGTCTCCTCGCTCACTGCTGATCGTAGTGTAGCCACCGCCCCATCGCGCTCTGCTGCCCGGCCCTAATCCCCAGAGAGGGGCGTCAGACGAACGACCGAGTGGGTTGATAAGCCCCGGCCCCCTCCTCACACACAGACCAAGGACTGCCCCCTTCGGGGGCAGTCCCCCGATCAGTGCGCCAGGTCCCGACCACAACAAGGAGGGTGAGAGGGCGCAACGGTACATCACGCCACCACCACTGCAAAGGCGGTGTAATGGTGCGCCCACCACGGACAAAAATGACAAGGACATTGTCAGAGAGGGGTGGCCTCACGGACGTGCCGGGGAGAGAACGGGATTCTGCTCAGCGGATTAGCGGTTGTAAGCCACTGCCGATCTGAGTATTGCTGAAAGAACTCCAGAGGGAAAGCCCGAGCGTATGCAGTGGCAAATGAGAACAAGGCAGCATCGCACACCACTCACGTCGCGCGCACTAGATGGCCGCGTTGGAACTTCTGCCACCGGATGCCGATCCAAATGCATCGGATGGGGTCTATATAATACCTCGGGTGAGTGACTTCCAGGACTCAAATACCACCACGCCGCTCCCGCTCTTAAGAGCACTTCCTGTGTGTATCATGTCCTCCTATTCACAGTTCACTTTAGAGTATTCAGGGATGATGAATTGCGCCAACCGTATGTACCCCGAGTCATAACTTGTTCAGCAGGCGACGACTTTTATGTGTTGGCATAGTCGCTTCGACCACTATTGTCATATATGATTACTGTGAGTGATGTAATGGTTTCCGTTTTGTATTGACCCTTACGACGCTATCCCTACAGCACTCACCTTCGCCAACGAGGTATCTACTTTCATCTTCGTCTACATTCTAGCTAATGACTTGGGAAGATAGAGTATGTTTGGGCAAGTGTATCAATTAACATCCAAGTACTTCGTCCTTGATAGTGCCACAGAACAGGCCCTGGAAATTGGTCTTCATGTTGTTCTTTTCAGTACGTATGCGAGAGCCAGCTGCCTGAGATCGTCAGCTATTTTGCATGCTCCAGGATCCTGATGCATACACAGATCCGTTATCTTGGCCTCTGTCGAGCTTTGTAAGTCCGCTACCATTCCTAAAATCTTGTTTAATACGGTCAACATTAAATCATTCACAAGGATGTCTGGAATCTGTATGGTCAAAGATCCTACAGATTGTCAGGTGGCTAAACTAATTGATTTTATTTGCAGTTCTCTCTCCTTTTTTTCCGAGTTCTGTTGGAGTCAGCCATTTTTCTCCCCGGCTATCTTACCGCCATTAATATGCCCTGACAGATGTATGAGTCTACATGATCTTGATAAACTGCATTAACCATGGACAGGTGTAAGTACATCAACTCGCTCAATTCCATGATGTTATCGGATCTCGGTTGACCACTCTCAAGGTACTATACTTGTTGCAACCACTGAATGGGTGCAGCAGTTGTTTTTTGTTGCCGTTGATTGTGGGTCGCCATCCTCCTAATATGTTTCCCTGTATATTGAGTTTAGCCAGTGGTGTTCATCCTGCGCATCTATGCGATGTGGGATCGATCTAAGATCATCCTTGGATTCCTTTTCTCTGTGTTTGTCGCAGAAAGGATTATTTCTTTCATTTTCGCCGGTGTTTATTACACTCCTGGTGCCCACTTTTCCGGTAGGTCTGGGAATCTGTTCATCACCAATGATATACTGAAAGATGTGCGATCTCCTCGTGTCCTGCAGTGAAAGTGGACCATATTCTTCATACCTCGGTTTGCTCTGACTCGCACAACATCCCATCTCTCTTCTGGACATATCAGCTGTGCAGCTTTATGCTTGCCACTATCCTATTTATTTTTGCCGCCATACAAGTATCAAAGCGTTCCTTCAACATGTATAAGGCGACGAGAACATGGCAACCCAACCGATACATGAAGCTGTTCGCAAGGGAAGGGGTTATCTATTTTCTTCTGTATGTTCCACCAATTTTCTATCATCCTTCGCGCTCCATGGCTACCATTTCCATTGCCTTCGCTGGTCCATCCAAAGGCTGACCACTCGCGAATTAGACGCTCGCTTCGCATTGGCATAAATATCGTTGGTAGCCTGAAAAGGGAGTCGCTGAGCATATCTTTACTCTTCACGACGAAACTGGTCAGCACACTCTTGGCCTCCATGCTGCCCCGGTTCATTATTGGCCTGCGAGAAATGTACGACCGGGATGTACATGGTCGTGGCCAAGGAATCAACACCGGGTTCGGAATATTGTCACGACCTGAGGCTGGCGGCACCACAACCATATCTGTGATTGCGTTCGCAGACATCACCCCCGACCGTTCGGTGGGCCAGACTGAGGAGGAGCGTGTAGGCGGGTCGGATGTAGTTCCGTTTGAAGTGGCCGACAATGATGTGGATCAGGTTTGAGGGAACACTTTCCATGGGGCGGTGACAAGGAACGTAAAGTTGGGAACACGCGGCGGGTCACAGTAGGACCCTTAGATGTATCCTTTGATACTTGGTCAGCTCTGTGCAAGTACCGTCATATGAAATTTGGGCATGTAATCCTGTACTAGCCGGAATCATAGTTCGGACGAGTATTTCCTCCCTCCCTCGATTACCCAGTGATGGCAGTGCCAAACACGAAAAAAGAAGGGTTGCAACTCTGGAAGTGCATCTGATTCGCTGGTATCAATACAATGACGTGT